>JASFAT010000813.1:0-39465 GCA_031353405.1 Baronia brevicornis | reverse complement strand
TCCACCAAGAAATAAATTTTTAGGATCCACAGGACAGATTAGCTCTGCATAGGAAGCACTTTTGTCAAGAAGAAATGCTTTAATTTCAGTAAACATTGGAGCTAAACTTTTAAAAATGTTTCCTCTCGATAACCAACGAACCTTGTTAATTGTTGATTGCTTTCTATCAGATGACACGTCTGCTCGTTTGCCTTCCTATCCCATAAAAACAATCAACGCCGCCCATAGACATCTGCAACACTACAGGAATTGCAGAAGCGTTACCATCAACATCGTCAAGGCATTACAACCGCGAGTGGGCCTTAGCCTGGTCCAGTAAATTTTTCCAGTCGGATCTTCGTTTAGCTTTTTCCCTCCAGCCCCACACACAAATTGACCGATTGTTATTAGATATGCGTATGCGTGTTTTTTGACGATTACAATTTTGAATCGGTTCGGAAATATCGCTGAAGGTAGCTCGTTCCATAGAGCGATTGTGCGTCGAAAGAAGTTAAAGAAGTTGGTCTTGTTTAACAGGACGCTTAGTAACCGATGTGTGCGGACGTAGCACAGTGGTGTTACATGAAATCTATACAATGCCTAGATGTCTGACGTGTGACTGTGTAACCATCTCGGTTATGTCATTTATGAATAACACCGCTGCACCTGAGAACTCGACTCGAACACATACCTTAAAATTTCTCAAACAATCAATCATTATGTATATATTACTAATTTATTTTCTTGAAAAAAAAATGGCTATAAAGTTTACGTTACTAATCAATAATAAAATATAAATTTACAATCACTTAATGGCCAACTAATTGCTTTTGAGCTATTGTGTTTGCTATAATCAGGAGGATGCCATCGTCAGGATTATATGTACATATATATATATATATATATATATATATATATATATATATATATATATATATATATATATATATATATATATATATATATATATATATAAATGTATATATATATATATATATATATGTATATATATATATATATATATATATATATATCGGACGCAAAAAAGCGAAAACGCTAAAAATGATGGAAGTCAAAAATTTTAGTAGTCTGAGTCTCGCAACTCTATGACCAATAGATTTTTGTACAGCGTTGAAACTGACTACTTTTGAGTGATCAGATAAAGTTTTTTCAAAAACCTTAAAAGTTTTTTTGGTTGTCGTGGCAAGTTTTCTTTTTGCGCTTCGCTTTTTGTGTCAAGATATATATTACTAGTTCATTCGTTAATAAAATATTTTTTACTCATCCACTCAAGTTCAAATACATCTTTTTAAACTTGCAGTGGATGATACTTGATGTAAACACAGTTTTAAAAAAAATTGTATAAAATAAAATTGAATTGAAACTCCTTGAACTTTCACTCGCCGTACGAAAGGCGGTAAAATGATACAGTATATATTATATATATATACAGTATCGAGCTTCATCATTCGTCCTATAATGTATCTATCTACTATTATCAGTCAGCCGTGCCTGTATTTTATCAATTCAACCTGCCTACATTTTAGTATCGACTTACCGTCACTGGGTCGCATCCCAACCACCATTGGGATCGCGACCAACTCCGAGAGCGTGACTCTGCAATGATACGACCGAATACATACATATTACTCTCGTAAGCGTATTTGTGTTGTTGCCAAATTACAACGTGTTTTCTTCGTGTATAAGGATTTAATTATGTTGCGCCTGTCACGTGGCTGTCTAGGACAATTTTTATTTTCAACGCGCATTAATGGCCAATACGTGGAACAGCGTTTCTCATGCGTTGGCTGGGATTGAGATCATCGATTCCTCAGCTCAGTGTGATTCCTAAGAGAAATCGTCATGGGACCAAGTTCGGAGTCGACTGTACATACATACATATAGGCAAGATATTGCCATCCCTCTAGCTTTCTTAGTGTTTATGTACAATTTATTTACAAATTATTTTCATTTGTAAATAAATAAAAGGTTATAATCTGTTATTGTTGTTATAAATAACTAGAAAAATAAAATAAAAAAAAACAGAAGTAAGAGGTCTATGTTTAGTAGTGAACTGTTTTGGCTGTTGGTGGTTTGGGGTGGTTATGGTTTTTTAAGCTTTTTTATTTAATTCGACTCCGTTCAAATATTCTTATCAGTTCGATATTCGAAAATACCGATGAAGGTAGCTGGTGGTTGTTAAACCACAATGTAGTGGTGCGTATAATGATATTTTGGGACAGGCGCATCGTACTAGATCGCAATTCATCCAGATAATGGTAATAAAACTTGAACAATATCAATAAAAAAAATCATGACACATAAAGATAAAGATATCACAAAATCTTTATGAAGCAAAAAAACACGTTTTAATTGAATGAGACATTAAGGGTTTGTTTAGGTAACTTACAATATATAAAACAATGCCGTTAGAAAATTAAAAGTGCCGTGGGGTATAACTACTATTACAACATGCATACAATATTGTAACGATGATATTCAAACAGACTAAATTATATTCGAATAAATGAAGCGTACATAGTATGCAAAAAATCAAACACAAAATAATAATAACACGACTACACTGTATCAAATTGATAACGCACGGAAATATAATACATTTTTATACTATACTATGTAGGCACAATATAATATTTTTTTTTCTATCCGTTTATAATTGAACGTTGGCACTTTGCATACGATAAACAGAACGATCACAACATAATTTAGTATCATTTTTCGCATTTTGGCAATAATGTTGCCTTTGAGCGTCACACGTTACGCGGGGTGCATCGTAGTGCATTCAATGCCAAGATTATATTTAGCTTGCCGATGGCCATTAACATACATACATTACGAACGCCAAGTCGCAGTAAAAATAAGTTATGCCTAGGAACCATTCGTTTTATTACGAAAATTTGATTACTACACTCGTAATCGCACACTCAAATTCAAATTAAATTATATCCTACTAATCCTAATAATTCCTACTAATATTATAAATGCGAAGGTTTGTGAGTATGGATGTATATTTGTTACTCTTTCACCAAAAAACTACTGGACGGATTTGGATGAAACTTTACAGTAATATAGGTTATACATCGGAATAACATATAGGCTACAGTTTGTAATGATTTTATGTAATTTTGGTTGTAATATAACGATACATGTCAATTATTCGGAAAAAAATCTTGGCGTACGCTGCCTAAACCATTAGAGTTACACAAAGATGATGTACTGTAGGGTTGTTTGTCTTGAATAGTTCTAAAAAAAATTTACCTAAAGCATATATATACCTTTTATGTGGAAGCCACTATGACCAAAATTGTGACCCATAAATTAAGTAAAAAAAAATATATTTATTTAAAATGATCTGTCAAGAAACCTAATGTGGCAGACCAAATTTCACGCGAGCGAAGCCACGGGCAAAAGCTAGTTGTATTTATATTTGTCAAACGTTAGTACGCCAACAGGTTGCGAATTTTACTTCTTACTCGTTCCACTCTTTACCGATACTTCGTGGTCCTTACTAAGTAAACTTTCAGAGAGGCAAAGGTAAACTTTCGTCTGTTAGCCGATCTAAAAGTGTTATGTATTTTAATAGTCCAAATAGAGATCTAAATATGTTATTTTTTTAACTGTCCAAATATTTCTCATCGTTGGGCACGGAGTGTCTATATTTTTGAGGGGTATAGATAGATATTAATCCAGTACCCTTGTCCGAAATTGATTGACGGGACACTCAGACTCGGAATAAATATACGTACGCCACAGATATATTTATTTTAATTTAATTAAAGTTATCGCGGTCGGAGTCAATAGTCACGCCTTTGACTCCGATGGCGATAACTTCACTACTAAGTCTTTTAGATCGTCATCAAAATAAAAATCTAATCTAATCTAAATCAAAACAGTTTTATGTGTATCGCCAAATACCAATATGTTTGCTGTCATCACGAACCTACGCAATTTTATTATTATCTGGTTTTTTACGGCCTTCTAAAAGGGAGAAAGAAAAAGGGAAGAACAAAACAAAAGTTTAGAGACCAATTAAAAGAAAGGTTGCTAAGGACTAGCTACTTCATTTTTACCTTTATTTTAATTGATCTGTATAATTTCTTCCTGGTCTTCCGCTTTCTTTTAGATTTGATTTTGATACATCATCGTTTTTATTGACAAATATTAGGAGCTTAAGTTATGGCGATGGAGATTGTGCACCATTTCTGTTTTTGTCACTAACGGTTGTCTTCCGTAGAGTCTACTATACCTGAGCATGTCTCATATTGAGGCGAAGTAATGTCGTATACATTAGGTAAAGTAGGTGCAGGATTTGTTCCCGATAGAAATTAGCCTAGTAACTCTGTACATTATACCCTTCTTACGTAAAGGCACAATATTACTTTTTTGTTTTCGCGGATTTTAGCGAAGTATGTTTTGTAGTGTAAGTAACGCATAAACTCTTAAACACACAGTAAATTTATGACAAGTCGTAACGTAAATATGAATAATATTTTTATTGTCTATGGTCTCTCTCTACGGTCTGTGTTCGGGCTGGCCTAACCAGGGATGTACTCAACCCTCATGGATTATATTCTCTATTTTCTTCTTCTTCTCTACTTATTCATAGATAACGGTTATTACTTATCATCAGAAGATGCTCTTCCTCTATTGCTTTTCTTCCGCAAAAAAATATTTGTAAAGTACTACAAAGAAATAGCTCTCTTAGGTAACGTTTATTATTTTAAAAAATATTTTAGTTTATTTTCGTATTATTAAAAGTGTCTTCGTTTGGTGCAGAGGAACAAAAAAGTATGAGATGGAAATCAGGCTTAATAATCCACGTATCCGTGAATTTCATCCCCACCATCTGGGTGAGTGGCGATCTACTACGGTGCGCTTCTCTCGAAACTTCTTTCCACACACCACCACTCTTTGGAACCAGCTACCTTCGGCGGTCTTTCCAAACGGATACGATATTGGCACCTTCAAAAAACAAGCCTACGCATACCTAAAAGGCTGACAACGCTTCCGTGATATATATATATATATATATATATATATATATATATATGTGTGTGTGTGTGTGTGTGTATACACTGCATCATTCATATATTTTGATTGCTTTCCATCAGGCGACACGCTCGATTGCCCTCCTATCCCATAAAAAATAAATTTATATATGAAATGCAATTGTAAAAGTTAAGTGTTTACGTCTGCTTTAGGCGATTGTCCAAATTTTCTTTAAATTAAATTTAAATAATATTTGTAATAATATTGACGGCGACGTGGTTCGCCACCCGTCACAAATTGAATGGTAACGGATGGAGCTCTGTGGTCTCCGCCAACCCCTGCGTGAAGGCGTGAAAATATATATATAAAAAAAATAATAATATTTGTATACATAATATAAATCCTTTATTGGCAGTACGATTTGTAAATATTTTTTGTTATGTTGTCTAAGTGCTATGGTTTTTGTTAATAAATAAATAAAATATTATTATTTATATTTTTTGGTGCAGGACATGCGACGTTGCACTCGATCATTCCGCTTTGGATCATCCCGCGGTCCTGATGTGGGATGAGTCAACCTTTAGGTCTCAAATAGGCGTTCTTCGGCCCTTCTTAGATCTCTTCCCGTATCTTTATGAGCTCCATTCAGAAGAATCTTCAGCTTCAAAGACACTCGCTCTCTTTGGACGGTATTGATTTCGTTTTGACAAATTAAAATTTTCGTTCTTAGTTAATTTGCCACAAAAGACCATTATCCACAACTCGACTAAACTGCAAGCATAATGTAGGCTTACAACGTTCAGCGGCCTTTAGGAGGACGGTGATTCCCTATGGCAGGAATAACCGGTTAAGCACCGCGAGGGTGTTGAGGGTAGCAAACTCACGCAACCCTCGAGACAGGCTTAGTGACCCAGGCGCCGGAGGAGCCCCGGCAGAAGCAGTTGTTTAAGTTGTGGGATTTTAGTCGGTAGACGCGCACGCGGAGTCCGACATAACTCGCCGTCCTCCCTAGGGCGGGAAATCCGTTACGTAAAAAAAAAAACGTTCACACAAGAGGTAGTAAAGAACAACATACATATGTATTATTCTTACAGCAGAGCGAGCGAACAGGCAACCTTAATGGTATTGATCACCGCCAATAGTTTGTAATAAGTACAAAATTATAAATATTGCTAAATACATTACCTAAATTGTTTATATATAAATGTAAATATTAGAATCGGTCCAGTTGAACATTGTGTCTGTTTCAGGAATCAGGTTTATTTCAGGTATGCTGGTGATTAGCCCACAATACCCTATTTTGCTAGCGGGGCTGCCACTTCAAAGCCTACAAACTTGCTTGGTTTTGTTTCGGGCGTCCTCTCTGGTGATTAATTCTGTTTTAAGGCGTAAAATACTCGCATTTCGCCCTTTTTTAAGCGTTTGTTCTCCGACAGGTCGAGATGGAGAGACGTCGTGTCTGCCCTATGCCTCACTAGGGAAACTTAGGACTCAGAGAGAGAGAGAGAAATGTAAATAAATGTATATTGATACCTTCAAAGAATACTACGCCAACTCAATTTTGAATTGAACACCCCTAATATATATATATATATATATATATATATATATATATATATATATATATATATATATATATATATATATATATATATATATATATATATATATATATATATATATATATATATATATATATATATATATATATATATATATATATATATATATATATATATATACATATATATATATATATATATATATATATATATATATTAAAATAGTGTTAATTATATAGCAAATATCGACATTTACCTTAAAAAATCCTCTTGGTGAAAAATATTGGTATAAAGTATTAAATTTCAATTAAAAAAAAGATTACATTTTGTTTACTATACATTATTTATACCGACTGATTGCGATCGTCTGTGTTGAGTGCGTACAGACGAAACTACACTTCTTCTTGCTCTTTGCCTCCATTTAAAAAATAGTCCATTCATTGCTATCAGGGCATCGTCTAGTCATTTTAATAATGTATTCGGAAACAGCGTAGTTCAAACGTAACGCTTTGATTTCAACAACACCTCTGAAAACAGGGTCGCGGCCTTCAGACGGGTTGCCTATATATCTACTTGGCTTCAGAATAGAATTTGGAATTGTAAAACTATTATATTTCATAAATCTTGTTACAGCTCTCACCCTGAGTCTTTCTTTTGAATTGAGCTTATATACGCAACCTCGCGGCAATCCACTGTTCGGATGCAGACCTAAAGGGGCACATTCGACTTTATGCACTCCTATTTTGTCAACCACCCTGCGTAGATTAACACTGCATTTGACCCAAACTGTCCGACATTATTTTTGCCAAGAAGTAGTTCCTCCTCTAGTAGCATTGGTTAGCAGAAACTAGCCTATTTTACCAACTACCACGTCCTCCAATGGTCATCAGTTCAAACCAGATTCCGTTAACCGAAAATCGTCGCTCTATCTAGCCGGAACGTCTGACATTACGTTTACTGAGACGCAGTCTTCACTCCAGCACTCGTCATAGCATATATATTTACTTTTTATATATATATATATATATATATATATATATATATATATATATATATATATATATATATATATATATATATATATATATATATATATATAACTTCACGAGGTTATAACTCGTCCCCTCGCCCTGTTCACATGGTGTCAATTTTTATCCCCTCCCTTCGCTTAATGTAACTATGGATGACCCCTTGTTATTGTTAACCACTGATTAAGAATCTAAAAAAATTAGCGCTTCCCTGTGGAACTTCATTATATGTGTACCGAATTGACATATCTCGATCTTTCAGAGATGTATTATCCGAATTAAAAATAATATATAGATGCCAATATTTTTTGTTATGAAACAGGAGGGTAAACAAGCAAGCGTGTCGCGTGACAGAAAGCAATCAACGCCGCACATAGGCATCCGCGACACCATAGACAATACGGAATAAAGTTAAACCGTCACTTAACGGTTTTCTTCCGTAGAGTCTACGAGGCGAATCACGTGTCGTGTGCAATGTGAAAAGTGGTGGTGTGTGTTTGGTGTTGTTGATAAGGTTGGGAGATAGAAAGTTACTGACGGCCGTTAATTAGTAAGATTTAGTTTAAGTTCCCCGTAAATCCACTTTTTCCAGTAGAAAACATACGGTATTATTTTTCTGTTATGTTTGCTTGTCGCGGATCGTAGCTAAGTAAAAGTTCTGACCGTCCACATATTACTATTCAAAATTTTAAAGAAAGCTTGGGATGTTTCAATGTTACTAGAATTTATATTATCTATTTAATCTAATAATACTTGTGCTAGGAAATAATAGTTCACGCGAGTAATCAATAGATTTGAACTTTCGACTATATATAACAAGTGGACTTTTAATAAATTGAGCTGTTGCTGGTTGCTTTCTACTATTATTTTAAAGCAGGGCAGATCACCAAGCATAGGTAAGCTATTACTGTCGCTCGTAGAAATCCGCAATACAAGACGTGTCACAAATGCGTTGCCCACCTTTCGTGAACAGCCGGCTCGCCCGGGGAAGTTCCACACTCCTGCAGAAAACCGGCGTCTGAGTGATAGCTTAGCTACCGCGCTTCGTACGGTGAGCAGTTTGAATTCCGGAGGCCCTGCACCCTCCCCCTCCCACTCCCATTTCCCTTCCCATTCCCGTTACCCCTCCCACACCCATAATGTCACTTTCCTTAAAGGTCGGCAACGCTTCCGCACTGCCTATGGCGCTGCGGATGTCTATGGGCGGCGCTGATTGCTTTCCATCAGGTGACACGCCTGCTCGTTTGCCCTCCATCCCATAAAAAAAACACAAACGCACGTTTCTTAAATATCCTTAGTCGTATTCGCTCCTGAACACCCCAAGTGGTTCGTTCCACAGTTGCATCGTAGGTGAAAGAAAAGTATAACTGAACCCCATGATGGTAGACTGCCAGCCATCCAGGTGATGGCTTTTTTCATTTTATTTATTCCTTTTCATAATAGTTAACATCTATTTGCTACGGCATACATAAACTTAACTAAGTTTTTCGGTATGTCAACTTACTATGTTGTATTTACATAGTACGTAATCGGATGAAGGCACTGTGCAGTGGGTAATTTATTTTTTAACCATTACTAATTAAAGTGGTTACCAAGAATTCAATAAAAACAAAAAAAAAATAACTTACAAACTTTCTGTGTCTTTCTAATGTCTACTATAGACTACTATAGAGTATCTACTATAGACGATTTAGAAGAGAATTGAATATATTTTATTGCACACCAAAACGAATATTAAAAATATACAAAAAAAAATATTTCAATGTAATGTTGTTCTAAAAAGTGATTTTTTTCACATTAGATTACTTTAGCTGAGAAGGTTTGTACATAACTTTATTTTGTTTTATTGAATTATTGTCTTAAATAAATATATATTAAATTAGTTAAATGATATACGGAGTAACATCCGAGAGGTTTTTGATAGATGAATAAATAAATGCGGAAGCAGAAGATAAAAATTCATTAATTAGTTAGAACGTAGATTATTAAGTAGTAGAGAGTTAATTATAGCAAAATACCATTCCTCGTAAAATAGCAATAACTGTCGCTCTATGAACATCCTGTGCCCTTCAGCTACGTTTAGTTATAAGCGCTTTCCTAGTTATGAGAAATGCAGAGAGTAGTCACAACAAAAACTATTGCTTTATGTAGACTAAACATCCTGTATCCGCTGAAATTAAAACACTGACAAATTTATCAACAGCTCAGCTTGAATAATCGTAAGTACGTTCCTGCTAATACAGAAATTCAGATAAAAGCCACAATAAAACACTTTCGCATTCTACAGCCTGCAGTACCGAAGTTATCACTTTAGAAGACAGTGATCACGAGTTCGATTCCCACATTGAAATAAATACATGTATGGCGTATTCTTTCCGACTCTGAATGTCCCGCCAATCCGATGTGAACAAGCATGGAGGATTATTTAATAACGGAGAATGAGAATAATGAGGATTCCCGTGCCCAACAGTGGAACATAGTAAAGGCTGTGAAAACTCAAAACATTATGCACTGTGCTGCTGCATTATGAGCTGTGAGATGAGTCTCGGCGGCGGCTCCATGAGAAGGCGGCTGGTAGAGTCTGGATGCGTGAAATCGAAGACTAGATGGCGCTTCTTGGGGGAGGGCTATGATCAGCAGTTGGTGATGATATTATTATTGTTGTCAATAGTTTTAAATAAAATTTGTATTTCTGTAAAATTATATTAAAATATACATGTGGTCTTTGGTCCAGAGAGAGCTCAAGTTTTATGAATCAAAACGTGAATCAGATGCGTGAGACTTCTTCAGGAAGTTGTAAGTGGTTTGAAAGAGCATTGTGACCTTATTTACGTTAATAGTCTGAGGACTATTCGACGCAGTATTTGTTTCTGATCCGAATATGCAATAAAAAATTTTTTGACATCTATGTAATTTACAGCGTTTTCGCTTTTTTGCGTCGATATCAACAGAAAAATACTATTTTATATTCCTGGGGAAAAACCGCCGTCATCAAATTCCTTAAATACTAAAACTCTTGACTGTCAGTCTAAAACAAACATTATTGTTTGTTTTACACTGACATTTTATTAACGTTCAAATCTTAATTAATTTTATGTAAAGATTGGTTATGTTTTATTGGCAGTAATCATCTAAAAATTATATTTATTATGGTAACTTTGTAAACTGTAAACAGTCAACGACCAGCACCGACCACCAAGCTACTCCGTGAGCACCGGATGGCTCGATTGAGGTTCACTAAAATTTTGCCTATCTTGGATACTAGGCAACAGTAGTAGTGTACTCTTCTCCAATGAGAAGAAGAAGAAGACAAGGGGAACGCTATGCTGACGTGTGTTTTGAAGAAATCACCCCTTATGGTGGAGGATATATTATGTTTTAGGCCGGCGTAACTTCCAGCTATCGTACCGATTTAGTATTCATGGAAAATAGCTCACAAAATGCGCAAAGGTACATGACAGAAATGCGTTGTCAGCATGCACAACCTGCACTGACTTATTGGTGAAGATGTCCTTTACATGGATAATGCTCGAGCCCAATGTTTTGGCGACGAATGTAGATGCTTATATGCAAGAGGTCGATATTCGTCGTCTGTCCAGCGTCTGGTCAGCGTGGGGCCCCAAACTTAACCCCATATATAAACAGGCAAGTACGATGTGTCCAACCACCTCCACGAAACATCAGGGAGCTTAAACGTGTGATCTCGGTTAAGTGGGAGCACATCCCACAGGAGACCATCAAAAGCCTGGTGGAAAGCATGCCATAATTGCTGCCAGGGGAGGTCATACTCGATGTTAATTAGTCGTCGTTTTTTAAAGTACCATAAAAATACTCATAGTCTTAATTTCATTACACCCATAAAAATGTCCATTTTCACACGAATTTCTTTATACATTGACTAAAACATCGATTCTAGGATTTAAGTGTTAAAAATATTTTAAAAAAGAAATTTCTAGTCATTTAAACTAATGACATACTAAAAATATTAATATTATCCATAGAAAATCCAATGACTGTGAGGTGCCGGGAATTTTTTTGCAAAGGAGTTTATATGTACGTAAAAAATATCTCATAATATACTTGGTAGCGTAATAATTATTGTTTAGATTGTATATTTTAAGTTACTTATGATTGTCCTACTGTTTATTGTCCTTTAATAAAATAAAATATGTAAGAAATAAACGTGATATAATAAAATATAATGCATTATTTATATAACATCGATAAGGAAGCACATACTAGTTAAGCGACTTTGCGTATTTTTATGGAGTAGGAAGGTACACGATCAAGGAACATGGCTTTAACGCTCCTGGCGTCGCCTACCTACGATAAATGTGTATACTTGTTTTTTGAAGGTTCCAGTCTTATATCGATTCAAGTGTACTACTAATAATAGCTGGTTCCACGTAGGGATTGCAATCCAGCAAAACGGAATCACGCATTCCCGCGGAAACCCGGTATTAATCTGCTGGATCCCGCATCTTCGTAGCGCGGAAGTAGTCATTATATGAAATTAAAAATATAAAAGTATTGTTAGGAGTGAGGATAAAATTAAATAAAACTACTATATTAATCTATGCCAATCATTTAAAGATGAATCTAAGAAAACAGATTACTTATTACTTATACTTAATGAATAGAAAATAAATAATTCCTGTTGCTTAATGTAAGAAATGTTAAATAAATGTCGATTTTTCAATTTGATTTTATAATATAATGTCAAAGATCCCGCGTGATCCCGCGCGGCATTGAGTAATTCCGCATATAAATCCCGCGGAAATGATATAGCTGCGGGATTGAAATCCCTAGTTCCACAAGCTGGTGGTCCGTTGAACAAGAAATTAGAAAAAAGTTATTAGTGAAGTTTTTGAAGGCTACACAACCAAAAATTGAATGAAAGACGACCGATTGGCTCAGTGGCGCGGCCCTCCGCCCACGGAGTCAATGGTCGCGGGTTCGATTCCCGCATCGGAATAAATATTTATATGGATTTATAAATATTTATTCCGAGTCTGGTAATTTCCCTAATCCGCATTATTCTTTCCTGCCCTTTCATTTCTTCTCTATCTCTTCCCTTCCTCTCCGCTAATCCTCGGTCTGCCGTGCCGATGGATGCGTGGCTAGGGGCGAACCTAGTCGAAAAGCGTGCCGACCGTCCCGGGATCGGGCTCCCCCGGGTACTATGGTGCCTCACCTCAGCATGCAGGGCTCTGCTGGGATTGACCTCCATCCTCCCTTGCGGCTCGTGCGATACACTAAGTCGAATTTAATATACCTAATTCATTGAAAAAATGACGGCGACTGGTTCGTCACCCGTCACGTCCTGATTCTCACGAGGGCGAAAAGCGACTAATGAAGGGCCGTTTCGCTGCGATGAATGGTAGCGGATGGAGCTCTGTGGTCTCTGCCAACCCCAGCGGGGGATAGGCGTGAATATATAAAAAAAAACACAACCAAAAATAAGCGTCCTCCAAAATTTTGAATGTGTTTTCTTTTTATGGAATGAGTACTTAGACTAGCAAGTGGGTCCCCTGATGGTAAGTAATGTCGCCCATGGATGTCTGTTAAGGATATCATAGCATCTGTTAAGAATAGAATATTAAATGTGGAAGAGAGAAGAATAGGACATGAAGAATAGATAAAAAAGTGAAGGTAATTAAGGCTCCGAATCCCTGCATTTACCATACTGAACGCGGTAACATAGAAAAATGGTAGATGGACCAATATAATAGTTAGCGTAAGGGTATGTGGATTTATGAGTATTTCTATAATACCCATAAATCCATGGTAAAGGGTAAACATTTATAGCGTATTAACGAGAACGTTAAGCTGTTGATCTCAGAATGTCAACAACTCGCCACGATGCCTTTCGGATTGGTCGAAGATGTCGTTACATTTATAGTACATATATATATATATATATATATATATATATATATATATATATATATATATATATATATATATATATATATATATACACTTATAACCTTTTAACTTGATTCGGTTATCGAATCTTCTACCCTTGTCTTGCTGCAACCGTTACGCTGATTAAGAAGTGATGTAAGAAACATTACTGTAAGCTAGGTTTCACATGTTTTATGTATGTTCTCCTTATACCCAAATTTTTTTTGGCAGGGTTACCCGACTAAGAATAAATAACTGTAGGCCATACATATATTTATTCTGATGCGTGGATCGAACTCAAAATCTTTGACCCCGTGGCAGGGAGGCCTCGCAACTGAGTCACATCACATCACATCACTCGCAAATATATAAACATAACAAAAAACCATGGGATGGATCTGCGTGGATCAAATACTGGACTATTGTTAGCCAACCAATGTGTTTAAGATCATTTGGCACATTGTATTATATTTTTTATATGTAGTGTTATCATACCAGTATATCATAGTAATGTTATCATACGTCGAGAAAAATGAACCAGTCATATCCCCAAATAAGCCCTCTTATGGAATGCGCAGGGGAAAAGAAAATTTGGGCGTCCAAAACAAACTTGGCGGCGTACTGTGACGGCCGAAGTGCAGAAGATGCAGGCCTATGCTGGAGCGAAGTAAAGCGTATGGCCTCCGACAGGTCGAGATGGAGAAACGTCGTGTCTGTCCTATGCCCCATCAGGGGGACTTAGGACTCAGAGAGAGTGTGTAAATAATTGTATGGTATAAAATAATATAACTGGCGATTTACATGCCGGTTCTTTTGGAAATAATCGATCACCCGAACTATAAAAAATGCATTAAAATAATTGAAATGCATTGTTTAAACTCAATTAAACGCATTGATCATAGAAATTAACGCACTGACAATAGAAAGTAATGTTGAGTTATAAGCATTCCTTCATATAAAACACAAGTAATTATGATATAAACTTACAAGTATATACTTACGAGTATATCAGTAATTGTCGCATAAGTATGGTTCTAATTCAAGGTCAAATAGCGTAAAACCTATCCCAACCATAGTTAATAAATAATATAAGTTTTTTTATGTGATGCGAAATACATACCTTTTGACGAGACTATCAGTGGGGGGAGTTGGCTGCACCGGCATATTTGAGGGGAAAAAGAAGGGATGCGCCGGTGGCGAGTACTGCGCTTGCGGCGGCAAAGGTTCTGCTGCGGTGTTCAGGTCCTTCTTACCGCAGTGTGCATAGTATGGGTCGTATGGTTGGTTCCGCCAGTCGTCCATTATCGACCAATCCATGGCACTCTCGTAGTGGGAGACGGCTAACTACTGCGCAACGCCAGGGAAGTACACGTGCATCGGACGCATCGCGCGCGCAGCGACTAACAACACACGGCACGGTCCGCCTCCTCCGGCGTGCTAATATGTCGTTACAAGTGCAAGTCCTTTATCCGCATCGCGAGTACATTGCGATTTGCAAGCTAACTGATAAACATCGGTTGCATTTATTTAGTGCGCGTGAGGGTGAAAAGTTTTAAATACACCTAGCTAACAACTCATTAAAACTTCTTCCTTCTTGCAAGAAGGAAGAAACACTGTTATAATCCTATCTAAAAACAACTTTATACCTTAAAGGTTTGCAACGCTTCGCTAATACCTATAGTATTGGGGATGTCTATGGGCGGCGTTGATTGCTCTCCATCATGCGACACTTATGCTCGTTTACCCGAGTTTAGGTACCATTTATGTTTACTAAGTAAAGATAGAAATTAGTGTTATCGATAATTTCGTGATATTTATTAATTGAAACTCTAAAACGAAAACAGAGACGCGTCGCTGCAACAAGTTCAGAGAGCGAATGGAATTTGACATATATAGGTATTTTGAAGTTTGTTCCAAACACCTATCCAATTAAAAAAAAAACTATATAGCTATTTCATTATAATAGCGCTATTGTTTCACAATTATTTCAGAGTTCAAAAGAAATAGGCCCACAAATTGGGCATTAGGGCCAACAATTATTACTATACAAACACACACGTATAGATCTCCTATACGCGTGTTTTAGATTTTCCGCAGTAAGCTTCTATAACCATTTACAACCATCGCTCACAAATAAAATGAGCATGGTTATCTTCAAAAAAAAAAATACAAAACTGCTCTGCTTAACAGACAAGTTTCATCAGAAAATATACAATATGCCTCTATAGCCCATTTAAAGGACTATTTTAAAAAATAACTCACACGCACAAACACGTACGCATTCACGCTCGTACGTCTACCACTTATATAATTCATAACTCACACATAACATCTTGCGGGAAGTGAGTGGCTGAAAATCGGCGGTACAGGAGAATCCCTTCCTCTGTTAGCAAAAGCTGAGCCATTTCCTTAAGTTTAATGTAAGGCTATTTTGTAAAAAACAATGTATGTTTTTTTTCTAGCAAATAAAATATTTAAATTTTATTTTATTTTCTTCCAGACTGCGAAGGTTGCTTCTCTGTGCAAAAACCTTGCTTTAATAATAGTACCAAGCGCTGGAGGGAGTAGAGTGTGAAAAATATTAGGATCGCCTTCTATCAATTGTTTTAATTACAAAGCTCACAGATTGACAATGTTACCAGAAACGGTATAGCTTCTCCTCTTAGATATCAAATCAATTGATAAAAAGTAGTTCTCATATTTTGTACTCTCAACTCCCTCTAGCGCTTCCCCCAGGTCTAAATTACTAAATACCACAGTAAAACTAGTAAATACTTTCTACTTGAATGAGCGGTGGTTCAACGCTTTACGTTACTTAAAGTTATATACAACATTTGAATTTTTAAGAAACTTACATCATACTTAAAGGATAGCAGCGCTTTTACTATTTCGATCAAGTGGCACGATCGCTGGTTTCTGATCCCTAGGCAATCGAGCCATAAATCATCTGGCTACACGAACCCGATGTCGTCCTGCCTGCTTTAGTTCTCTGGTGGATTTCTTCTTTCGAATCATATCCACGAGTGGAATTCAGAATATAGCCTTTTTTAAGCTTGTGCAGTATATTTAGGTTAAACTATGAGAATAATTCTTATGTGGCGGGCTAATGCCTGAACTAGAGGTGAGCCTGTATCTCAGTACTAGCCTTCCACCCCTTCCAACTCTTCTTACTACTGTTTATGTAATAATAAATAAAAGAAACGGACCATTAGTGTCCACGCAAGAGAGTACGTTCGAGGTTTAGAAAGTAGGTATGATAAAATATTTAGTGGAAGCTTCGTGACTGTAGGCAGCTCTGGACCTGGAAGACTTCTCGCCAATTTACATCATTGGCTTTGTGTTTTTATTCCACTATATTATAATATTTATTTGTGGTGTCGTATTATACAATTCAATTCGATTAAAGCATAAGTGGAGTGAAACAAAATAAACGGGTGTATTGTGACATTTTGTGTTAACTGCAAAAGTCCAAAAGATGATTTTAGTAAAATGATTATCGCCCAAAAAATAATAATCAGAGGCACACTAGGAATAAAATAGATGTATTAAACGTATAAGTTAATATAAACAAACAAAAACCACCATACACACGTAGGATATATAACGCGAAGCCCAACGATATTATATTAGATAGAGAAGCATTCACATGATACGTATCTGTGACGTTATCCCTCTCAATTGGCTAACTTATTTGCTGTCTTCTGAGAAGTGATTGACGTTATCATCCTCCATCTATGGCAGTCCACAGCTGGAGGACTTCCCCGAAGACTTGCCTTCTAGCTTGTTCTTCGGCTACACGCATGTAGCTGTCACTCAATCTAGCGCGGGGTAGTTATTTAGTCGCATTGGTAATGAAATCAGTTCGTTTTTTTTAAATACCATTTTTATACACAGTAATAAAATTTAATTTCATAATTTACCCTAAACAAGATATTAGGTAAATTATGAAATTTTAATTATGTGGCGAAAATTAAATACACAAGATAAATAAACAAGATATTATACAAATTAAATAAACAAGATATTAGGGGTAAATTATGAAATTTTAATTTTGTGGCGAAAAATTTTATTAAAAAAAATTAAAACCTTGTTTTGTAGTGTAAAATATATTTGTTTTGTTAAAGTATTTACCCTCGTCGCTTATAAATCTCTGCCATCTAATTGGAAAATTATTTAAATCATTGCGATAGAAATCTGAGGACTTAGACAACACAAACTGTGTATCGATGTATTGATTCTTGGACAGAAAGTTTTATTCCATGTAAAAATTTGTTCAAAACACGAAAAAAATGTTATTCGGTTTTGTTAAAGCTCTTGTAATGTTAAAATTGTTTCTCAAACAGAGTGAGGCCATTATTTTTCAGAGTTCTACAAATTAGACATCTGCTGTTATTGCTTGATCGGATTTCAATCTGTAAGCTGGCATTGTTGCGACGTTTGACATGGTGTCGTCAGCATTAGCTTTGAGCTTGTCATTATTGTAAAGACCTACCTTTTCGTCACACGTTAAAATTCTCGTAAACTTAAACGCTCGCTGCTCTCTGTAGTTCAGTCAAATCATGAGGCATCCATTTTCTCAAGTTTGTTAATTTTTCTCAAATTTTGTGGGCATACTAACTTTAAACCATATACGTAATTCCTTGGTAGTTAGATATGGATCAGCCTTCACCATCAACATCAATTCAGCATTGCTTACCTTAGTGACTAGTCTTCTTTGTTCTTTAAGTCGAAGTTTCTATAACTACAAAAGCGGTTTAACCAAAAACGCACGGTACGTTCATTAGCCGTATCTTCTCCAAACAGAGCATTGACTTTAGAAGTAGTTTCTGCGGCATTAGTCCCATGTTGGAACTCATATTCAAAAGTTACTATAATTTACGCGACATCAATCTTCGTTAAAAAAGCTGAATATAAAGAGAATTGGGATATTTCTTTGTCATTATCTTATATTATTATCAGTTACATTGCTTTACTGTGGTGGAAAAGGATAGAGAAGAAAGGAAAGGGCAGGAACGGAAATGCGGATTGGGAGGGGGGTTACCAGACTCGGAATAAATATTTATAATAGTGGGCGGAGGGCCACGCCACTGAGCCAATCGGTCCTCAAATGAGTCTGTACTCTTAAACGGTAATTTCATATTCAAATTCCTATTATAATAACTAACAATTACGTGTCGAGTTATCGACTAAAGCGCCTTATATTTAAGTTACGAAACTAACATAACAGATGGCGCTTTTCTTTTCCATCTGTCTCTGACGCACTACCACTCTATAGAAACAGTTACTAATGAGAAATATGTAAAAACTAAGCCTACACAATTTTCAAAAGCTGGCTATTCTATCAGACGACATTGAAAGGCCTGTTCGTTTGGCTTCCTATATAACAAAAAAAATATTTTATATGATATAATATCCCATAGCAATTATACGTCTTGCCTAAAGCTGCGGGGCCATGTAAAAAAACTAATAATTATGATGCGGTGCGATGTTAATATCAATATCAGCCCGCTGCAGTCTACTGCTGGACATAGGCCTCACCCAAGGCGCGCCAGCTAGCCCTTATGATAATATAAGTCCCTTTAATTTAGGAAGAAAATAAAATGCATAACTGCTGATAAACTTTTATTTAGTAATGTTTACAATTATTTTTTTTTTTCAATTATTTAACTTTATTTTTTTTTACTAAGGTAAACAAGAAAAAAACAAATAAGATATAACTAGATCTAAACAAGAGGACATATACTTAATATTTACAGTAGGTATTTAGCCGTTTTTCATACCCAGACTCTTTATTAAGTGTCCGTAACATGGTTGGTGAATGAGTTAAAAATTCCCAAAAACTGCATGAATGTAATTCAAAAATATATAACATATATAAACATATTAATTTTGGATACATCATTATGATATGAAATACTTTTCTTTTTCAGTATCAAGTTTTTCAAATTTATTAAAGTCCTTACATAAAAAAAAATTGTCTATTGTTTTGTATTTATTAATATTTATTCAAACCATATAGGCATAGGCAACTTATGTTGCTTATTTCGTCCGATGAAATGCGCGCCTAAGCTGCGAATTTTTTTAATCGCTAAAGTATATACACATTTACGATCATATAAATGAGAATATTTCGGTACGTGTACATCATGCGCAAGCAAACATATTGGAATTAGTCTTACATAAACAAATTGAAAGTGTTATACACTATTTAACTTATTGCAAATAGATTCGTCTTAGGCATTCTGTAAATCATATGTTGATAACGAATTTTAACTTTATTTTAGTTAGAATTCATAGATTCACCTTTTGACATACCCCTTAATGCCTTGGCACTTTTAGTCTTAGTCCCACTTTATGGCACAGGCCTTGGCTTCGCCATTCCGCCAATTGATCGTCAATATTACCAAAAGAAACAGTTAAAAAATTGAAATAATTTTTGAGTATATTTTTTAAGTATTAGAGTATTTTATACCCGCTTCCTTTTATTGCAGTTCTGTACTATTTAATTTCACAGTGTCTTTTCCCTGTAAATAATTTCTTCCTCTTCACAAATCTTTTTGTTTCTTTCATTCTCACTTATGTAATTCCTTTGTGATTGCTTATAGTAATAGAAAGATTGATATAAAATCCAAAAGAATTAATTTCTTATTTGCTCTCATTTTGGTGTATTAGAATCATTCTCTGAAAACATAAATAAAGCCTATTATTATTAAGCATGTTATTTATTACTATATAATAAGGCAAGTGATATAAAAGGGTCAGAACACATCTCGGAATCAAAAGTGTCAATTTCATCTATCTCTGATTAAGAACTGACAAGGCTATAAATATCAACCCGCGGCAGTCTACTGCTGGACATAGGCCTCATTCAAGGCGCGCCACCTAGCCCGATTTTCGACTACACGCATCCAGTCTTTGCCAGTCGCCTTGCGCAGAACGTCACTCTATTTGGCAAGTGGGCGTCCCACACTAACATTAATGAGTTAGTCTGACTGAATATAGACCTCCCCTAAAATCATCGGTTACACGCATTCAGTTTCTGTCAGCCACCTTGCACAGATCGTGACTATACTGCAAGGGAAACATTCCACTCTAATGACTACTCCAATGATTGTCGGTTCTCCGACAAACGTGTCCAGCCCATTGTCACTTCAGTCTGCTAAATTAAAGAGCTATGTCGGTGACTCTGGTTCTCAGGCGATTTTTTTTAATTCGAATTCAATCCACCAGATAAACTCCGAGCATAGCCCTCGGAACGACTTTGAGCTTGGGAATGAGACAGACCGTCAGTGTCCACGTTTCGGCACCGTAATAGAGTACAGACATGGCACACTGGTTAAATACTTTTGTCTTCAGGCTTTTCTATATGGGCGACGAGAAGAATTGGCGAAATTTTCTAGCCCAACCCAACTGAATCCTTCTCTCAGCTTCTTTCTCGAAGTTGTCTCCATCCAATCCTACTATCTGGCCTGCACAACTTCGTTCTGACAACTTTGAGAACTTTACTATCGATCATGGTCGGTTCTGGCTCAATATGATGATTTTAGTTTTATCCAAATATACATAGCCAGACTGACCAATCTGGAGGTTTCATTTAGGCCATTCAGCATTGCTTGCAGTTCTTGCAGCGATTCTGCCAAGATCACGACATTTTCGGCAAAGTACAAGTGTGAGACGTACTCACCGCTTACATTTATACCACATCCCTAACACTCCAGTGTCTTGAACACATTTTCCAGAGCATTAGTGAACAGTTTCGGGAATATAACCTCGTTCTGTCGCACTTCATGATGCAACTGGATTTCCTTTGTCTGATTGCTTTGTACTCGAATGGACATCTCAACACCAAGATCTATTGACAATCTATCTGGCACCACTGCAAGGTTATCGCAAATTATATTTCTACTATTAACAATATTATATTATTTGTGTGTTAATGGTTAGTTGCAGGTATAAATATATATTATGTTGGTAAGATTAATAATCGAGGCCATGTAAAGTAAATCTAGTCTTTGATATTAAGATATATTTCAGGAATATATCCTACATCACTAATAATTTTTGTGTGATCACTCTGAATATGACAACACCCCTTGTTGGAAATGCTAATGTGTCGTCTACAGGAGGCATTGTTGTAATATGTGGGTATTATCATTAGCAGGAAGATTGGGTATAGATAAGTTTGTACTACTCAGGTAGATGCTGCCAGAGTCACTTGGTTAATATTACCAACAATTAAAGTGGAAAATATTAAAATATTATGAATACTACTACTACTACACTGGCACTATGACCCAGTGTTTCTTTGCCTCCCAAATGCTAACTCGCGTCTAGTCACAATGCTTGGCTGTCTCTTGCCAATTGCTTCACCGAAGAGGGCTCAGGTTAGGGATAACTGCATTACTCCATTAAAACATTATAAATACCTCTTAATACCAACAAAGATCTTTGAATCACAATCACATGTTTGTTAGTAAACTAACGATTGAGATAGATGAGTGGATGAGTGGAGACTGTATCTTAGCAAACACAGTGTGGAATCCCCCTCCCACAAAGGGTCAAAGAATCAGCTGTGGTCTAGAACTATTTTGTCCATACAATTAGTATTACCTTTCCATAGAAAAGTCTCTTCTGAAATTCATAGTTCTTTTCTGTTGCATCTTAACAAAGTTAGATAATATTAGATATTAGTTCAGTGTTCTCAGGCTTAGTCACTGGGGATGTTTTTTCTCTTTTCAGTGTATCATGTCATACACCAAGTTATCTGTAATGTAGATTTTAAATTAAATAAATATTTTAGCTTACCCATTTAATAAAATTAAAAGAGTTTTTCATAAAAAAGTATTAGTCTAAAAGGTACCGATCTAAGTCTTGTTTCATTATATTAGTAGGCTTTTTTAAATCGATGTCAAACATACAATATCATAAAAATTATTTTTTTTAAGTAACTACAGGAAGCTGACAGTCGTTGCCAAATTATTGACTATCAGAGATGGACATATTGCAATAGTAACTTTGTTGCTCATTACCAGCCAATGATAATTTGTATTTAGCCTAGTATAGACTTAATAATGGTAAAAATGCAATCTAATAGCTAGCTATCAGTCTCATCTGTAAATTAGCAGGATGCACCATGTGCAGCTTGACAGGTGAAGTAAGTGTGTGTCTACTTACATCCCACTATTTATTTATATGCATTTGGAAAGGTAATTGTAAGAGTTGAGGTTCGTTAAGGTCATTTCAACTCAAAATGTTCTATTTCATATGGACTTCAGTGAGCCTAGAGACTTGTTTGTTGCGTTTGTACTGGTTTTGTGATAGTTTGGAAAACCGCTACAAACATAAGGAAGAATAGTAATAAAAAAGGTTTTCAATGCCAAATTTTCTTCACAAATATATGTTCGAATTTATCATCTGAGCATGTGAAAAATTACACTATATGAAAAACTTAAAATACATACAAAATATAACTTTTTTATAAAGAAAATATAACTTTTTTATAAAGCATAAAAAATGGCATCTTAAAATTGAATACTAAAGGTATTCAATTTTAATATACCATTATTTTATGCTTAAACAAGTATTTTTGCTTCTCCCTTTAGACCGAAAAATTGACATTAAGTTATAAAGCTCCACGGTTTGGTTGGTAGCCAAACAATAGCGGGGAACATGTTAAAAAGATATCACAATTCATACATGTGCAGAAAGTAGAGCAATCATCTAAGAATGGATCTATACTGCATCCAATTACTTTTGGCAATTTTTTAAAGCGAAACAATTTTAAAATTATAGTAACTGGTAGTGTTAAAAAAATTGGTAGAAATAGATGCACTGTCTCTTTCTCAAATCACGAGGATGCCAATGAATTTAAAAACAATAATAATTTATCCAATAATAATCTTAAAGCATTCATACCTACTTATAATGTTATACACATGGGATTGGTTCGAGGGGTACCATAAGAATGGTCGCCTGAAGAAATTATTGAAAACACTACTGTGCCAATTGGTTCTGGTAAAATAATAAAAATTAGACGCTTAAATTATAAGGTCAAGGTTGATGGTAACCCTCTTAATCACTTGTGTTTACATTTGATACACAGGTTTCACCCAAAAAAAATTATATATACTATAATGCTTTACCGGTATATTAGTATATATTTTCCATAATCCAATGCTTCCAGTGTTGTCATTATGGACACACAAAAGTTAAGTGCAGCGGGAGTAGGCATTGGTACTTTAAGGAAAAGTTGATATCACAATTAATCGGACAGACAAATTATGTAAGTTTTACAAGATACTTCATTACCATAAAAAACATATTTGAAACATTAAAATATAAATTATCTATTTTCCACGAAAGTAACAACGAATAGCAGAAATTAGCCCTCCTTCTTGCAGTATTGTCTTTACCTGGGATTTTGTGTAGCAGGAAAGATTCAATTCAATTCTTTGTTTATGGCAACTATCAGTGAATTCTGCCAGAAGAGATGTTGACTACAATACTTTTTTTTTTCTTTTCTTTGATGGCAATTAGTTACAACTATTATGCCAGTATATGGACAGTCAAAAGTTTTTACTCAGCTAAGATCCGCGACAAGCAAAACAATAACAGAAAATTAACAATGTGTGTTTTTCCGTTGGGTTTAGTGGATTTATTTGGAACTTAAACCAAAAACTTACCGAAAACCGGCCATCAACTCTCCACCCACCAACCACTACACACAACGCCAAACACACACTATCACTTTTCCATCTTGTACACGACACGTGTTTCGCCCCAACACGAGGCATCTTCAGGTATAGTAGACTCTACGGAAGACAACCGAAAAGCTTTTCGGTTGTCTTCCGTCGGTTGTCGGATCTTAGCTGAGTAAAAACTTTTGACTGTCCATATAGTGATGGATTTCCGCAAAGTAACGCCTGACTCCATTAAAAATATTATGCCAGTGTCAAGTAATATAAAATAATATTCAATGTTGATAAAATGGTGGCAATTTTATCAAAAACCTTATATGGACTTTTTCAGTCTACTTAAAAAGTTACGATACACGCATTTATTTCATATCACTTCACTTATACACCTTGATCGAACTATATTGTATAATACGCCACCACAATTAAACAGTATAACTGATAATAATATATGATTATGAAAATGAAATAAAAACACAAAAATTTTTTGCTGTGACTGGCTGTAGGAAAACAAAACTTTAAAAAATTAGTAAGACTAACATACTAACATTAGTACATATCTCAATAATCGTATAATACAATCATGACAATACTCAGCTAGATATATATCTTTAAATTATCTATCTTATTATTATTATATATTGTTATCTATTGCTTTAAATCTCTTACTGGGAGAATTTGGAATTACAAATCAGTTTTTGTTACTGAGGTAAATAAATATGCTGACTATTGTAGTCACAGTGGTGACGAGTATTTAAAAATATGTATTTTAGATTGTAAAAATGAATTATGAATATTTTGAAAAATTCCTTTGCGTTACAGCAAGCTGTACTTGTAGGAGGAACAAATATTGCCCGGTCCCAATATTCGATAAAGCTGTTAAAGCCAATGGACTTCCAGCATTAACATCTTTGAATCTCTTGCTTCCAACGAAGAGGTAAGAGATAGACACCAATGACACCGCACCATCGTCTAGCAGTGTAACGATCTCACGGGTCACTTCACATTAAGTGATCACGGTTGTCTATTGTATAGATATCTGTAATACTTAAGGTGATCAGATTTTTAGATGGGCAAAGCGGGACAACTCTGAAGACGGGGGAGGGGGATATCAACAAAAATTTTCATATAAAATAAAAAAATATTTCGATATTATTTTTTATTTTTAACATAAGTACAATATAACAATATAAAAAATGTATAATATTTTATTCCTTCACATATTTTTTATTTGAGTGAATTTGTTTCAGTAGATTGTTGAAATTTTTGATGACAAGAATTTGTCAAATTACATTTGACACATAAAATGGCTTTCAAAGTTTCAACACTTAATTTTGATTTTTCTGGTAGTTGATTTACTGATGATCATCACTTGATTTACTGTAGAAAAAACGCGTTCAGTCGCAGCGTTAGTTCCAGGTAAAGATAGTGCATATTCCACAATTTTTAATACATTATTGTATGGAACATAGTTTGTTTAGTTTGTTGTCATAGCCCGTAGGATTCTTAGAACGCAAAGCAAATTGAAGGATTCTTAGAACGCAAAGCAATGATTTTCATAAATATCAAACTTAACTTAATTCTAAAAGTTGGGACTTTTGAAAAACGTCGCGGGACGCGGGACAAATTGTGAAAAATCGGGACTGTCCCGCCAAAAGCAGGACGTCTGGTCGCCTTAGTAATACTAGACGTTATAAATACGTTACTAGCTATGTTTCGCATCTCTCTTAGATAGGTATCCAACGTCGTACCTTAAAAGACCGAACAGGAGTAAATTCAAATTTCATAGAGAATTTTAAGGTATTTTCTCTTATGATGTGCATCAGGATCGAAATGATTGACACTTTACGGTGTCCCATGTGCTATCCCTATTCATTAAATGAATTGGGGTTTATGGGGATATATGAGGATCATTAGAGAATTTTATCAGGGCTGGCACTTTTGTAAAAAATGATTTGTACACCTACCTATTCGTTTTATTTTATCTAGTAATTATTTATGTACTAAATTATTTATTAAATCTTGTATCTTATAGATACACCTTCTTTTTGTAAGGTATGAGATTTACTGGTTATTATTCTTTTAACACTAAAAAGATTAGTATGTAATAACTATTTTTTAGACTTTTTGAATGTAATAGAATGTAGAGAGTAACGGTAAATCAAAATGAGATTATCCAGCGTTTGATTAATTTAACGAATGATTAGTAAATGGTAATACTAATTTATTTTCCAATTTTTTTTTTGGTAACATTTTTTGATAAATTGCAACACCAATGCTTGCTTGGACGAATATTGACGATTATGGAGCGTTCAAGTAGCTTTTTTTCATTAAGATTAACTTCTTTAAATCACTGTTATTATAAGTTATTATTGAAAATACGTTTTATAAAGCTGAAATATAACCCACATTGATCACGTATGATATATTATTTGTCCTGTGATTTAATATGTGGGATTGAAAAAAATGTTCGCCTCATGCTTTAAAGGTCTCGGAAAGAAAACGCGAAAATTCAACAATTTTTCAACGACTTCTGCGTGTGGAGAAGGTTGTGATTTCTTTCTTTAGGTAAGTCTCCTGTACATATAGTTGAGAGGGCGTATAACTGCTACACATGCAAAGGGAACATGGAAATTTCACGCCCTGAAAAAAGCTTCAAGCGTTCGAAATGAAATCTATATTTTTTATTCTTTTAATCTATGTATACTCTAATAATTGATTTCTCTTGTTTTATTAGAAGATGCATATGTGGAAATGGTCTTTTTAGCCATGAGCAGGGCGTCAGATGAAGCTAACGGACGAGAAGGATTATGAAATCGAAGATTTTAAACACTAAAACTGACATATCAATCACAAGGAAAATCAGAGTACAGCCGAAGGTAGTCAAAAACAATCACAGAGCAGGTATATAGAAAGGTATTTGGAACTTTTAATAAATAAACCTATTGGTTTCTAATTAAATAATTTTGACAAATTTTGCCTAAGTTTAACCTTTTGCGCTCGAGACCGTTTCCGCACGAACCGGCTAGTCGAAGGGTTTCATAGTGCTTTTGGTGAATTCTTATCTCTAACTTAAAATAATTACCCACACAAATTAACTCATAAAATCTCTATATTTTAATTTTTAATATATCTACATCTTTACGAAGATAATTTATTAAACATTTATCTTTGTAATCTTGTTTTATATGATATTTCATGTAACAATTGCCGACATGCATGCAGCTTTTCAGGAAAAATATCACAATAGTATGTTTTTTTGATCTCTTATGACAGGGCTATTTCTTTGAGAGTAGACTTTGCAATCCTTCCTAACTCCTGTTAGAATGTTATGCAACTTCTATTTAATTTAATGGAGGAATTCCATGGCAATCAGAAAACAAATTCAAACAGATGTGAACAAGTGAAAACACAGTCCGCTGTATGATATTGCACGAATTTCAAATAGAAAATTTTTATGTAGTTTTAAAGGAAAATTGTCATTTTTATAAAATTATATAAGCAGTGCTTAGGAAAAAAATTTGCATCAAATTCCCACACCAAACAAAATGGTGAGCGAGAGTCACCTCTCGAGTTGTGGCATTAAATCATATGGTGAGTGAGAGTTACCTATTGTTCGCAAAGGGTTAAAATAGTATTTAAATTGGTTGAAATAAGCAGCATATATTATGAAGAGATTTATTTGGAGATTGGGATAATAATGATGATTACTATTTAAAGGTTTTGAAAACTTGAGTTCTAGTATAGCATTGTAATGATCATTGACCAAATAATTCTTATTGTATTAATTAAATATTTGTAGGCAATTAAGAATAAATGAACCACCAATTGGAACAAGGGAATAAATCCAAAAAACAAGAATGGAGATAATAAAAAAAAAACACTTTATAAATTTACTTTCAACTTATAGGCTCATGTGACATCAGTGATATTAAAAGATATATAAATTTTTCTTATTTACTAAAAAATGTGGCTGAAATATATAATACTCATTTATATATATGTATGTAAATGTGGTGGATTTATTCCCTTCATCCAATTTATAAGATCTATATACAATATATATATATATGTATATATATATATATGTATATATATATATATATATGTATATATATATATATATATATGTATATATATATATATATATATATATATATATATGTATATATATATATACATATATATATATATATACATATATATATATATATATATATATTCCCGCATCGGAATAAATATATATATGAATTTATAAATATTTATTCTGAGTCTGGTAACCCCCCCCCCCCCAATCCGTATTTTCTTTTCTGCCGTTTCCTTTCTTCTCTATCCTTTCCCTTCCTCTCCGCCAATTCACGGTCTGCCGTGCCAAAGGAAGCGTGGCTAAAGGCGAGCTCAGTCGCAAGCGAGTACTATGGTGCCTTACCTCAGTATGCAGGGCTCTGCTGGGGCTGACCTCCATCCTCTCTTGCGGCTCGTGGGATTCACTATCACGAATTAATATACAAGATAATTTGAAATAATAGACATTATGAATACAAAAACTATTAATTAGAAAAACGTAAGACGTAAGTCTATTACACATCTATTTCTTCACTCTCGGAACTTTTTGTTTGAATTCCTCGGGAATGTATTGGGTTATTTTTTTTATGTTGTTCATTTTTTTTTCATTTATGGGTATTTTATTTTGATATTTTCTGGTTTGCAGATGGTTTTTGAAGCCAAAATGTAGCATTAACGAAATCATTGATAAATTCGGAACATCTCAAGTAACTTTTATGATTTGAACCATACTCAAAGCTTTGATATTGCGAGATCTTGAATGTTGTTCCCTTGTCTAATGACTTACAGCTGTTTTTGAAACATCACTGCCATAAATTTTTAAAATCAAGTATGTCGTTTATAGTAACAGGGTTAACTGTAAACCCCCTGTTTTTTGCTGCCAAAATAAGATTATTATATTCATTTGAAACGTAAATTCTGTCCTTTCTTCTAATGAGTCTTAGCAGTCCCAAAATTTATGTCACATTGTAAAAATGCATGGCCATGGACAGGAAAGTATTGATATATTTTCTCAAAACGATTTATTCCAACAAGAGTGAGAAAGAATCTTATTATTTATCACGTGTTATTTCTGTTTTGTCCTCCGCAAGCATCGCTAAAAACATGTAGTTCTTTGACAGAGGGATATTCTGTATCGTTTTCCACAATAAACTGCATACTTCATCTGGGCCCCATTTAGCTTTACCCTCTTGGTAAGTGTAGAAATTAGCAAAATTCGTCTTTAAGTCGTGAACACAAAATACATACAGCCATAGTTTTCTCAAATAAAATATCTCTTGAACTGGGATCTTAGGAGAAATCGGCAGATTTTGCATATAATCAAATACAATGGCTCCTACATCTTCTCTTTCTTGACACAATGCCATAATTTCTTTCTGTTTATTATAAAAAATTTTCTGCAACTGCCACTCTCTTCGCATTCTCATTGAGAGATGGACTTTTTATTTTTGCTTCGAGTTCTTCGTAAGTTGAACAAACGTCTACTTGTGGGCGACCGAAAATATTTTCTGTAATAGTCGTATTTTACGCATTGATATTGAGGGTATTTTTGCAAAAAAAGTTCATGCATTATTTTGACGTTTAGGTTTGCTTCTAAATATTGTATATTTTTGCTGCTGTAATGCGACTGTTTTAGGGGAAGTGACCGGATATGTTCATCAAATCAATGTTTTCATTTCCTTTACTAGCAAAATACGTGAACGAACTGTCACGTTTTTTCGGATTTTCGTGTTTTGATCGGCGACGATTAACTTTTACGTATTCAACGAGACTCATCATATATATGTCTTGCTCATTTTTCTGACGTCCATTGTAAACGAATTTAAATAACTTCTGTTTTTCTTCAATACTAAACTGCTGAGTGTATTTTTTCTTACAGACACAGTTAGTATTACTTCTGCTTTTCTTTTTTGTACAAATGGATATTTCTTACACCTCTTCTCTTGTTTTTCGAAATCTCAGCTTCTGACTCATTATAAAGTGGATCGTTACAGCTACTTTCACTGCTAATATTCAAACTTTAGTAATGAAATAATAATTAACTCACCGAATCCCAAGGACAACTAAAATGGCGTCTATTAGATCGCAGGTTTCGCGTCCCCCACCAATAGCGATGCGTTTTGCCTATCGATAAACTAACAAGCAAAAATAAACATTAACTATATAGTCGTAACGTTGATAGTTGGAAGAAGGGAATAAAGGCAGGATTTGTTCCGTTCTTCCAAATAACCTTTTTTATGGCTGTATGAATCTATACAAAGTGAATGGTTTTTGTTCCTTTCTTCGAACTCACAATTTAGCACTACGTCTATTGAATATAAAAGTTTAAAAAACTGAATATGTCAAAAAGTGGCGTTTATTTCCTTCCTCCAATTGGTGGTTCAAATATCATCTGCACTTTAGAATGGGATTTAAAAAAAATGTGAGCATAAATTAAAATTGTATGCTGAATGTGAACCGCAGTATACTGCAAAAGAGCCACACCTGTTTTGTATTTTATATAACATTAGGTTAAATTATTGTGATAATGGTAGATCATAATGGCCTAAATTTATTTCTGTATTCTTGTATTTCCATTTCAGTAAACGCCTAGCTGTTTAACATTGGAGGATTAAAACAAGAAGACGACTGGATACTAAATGTTGAATTTTCGAAAATTAGGATGAAGATTGAAAAAGGATATATTTGATGAGTTGCTAAAAATGTATTTATTAGTTATATAAACATTGAATATAAAATCTCAATAGGATAGAACAATATGATATCTTTTTGGATCGATGTGATTTGTTGTGCGCTTGTAGTAACAAATCATTTGTCTGGCCTCCCACAAGCGGGTCTCACCAGATAATTGAGAAGGCGTCCATACCACAGTGAGATTGAAAAGAGTGACAAAGGAACATTTAACATCTACGACAGTGGAAGAAGTCAGGTAATGATAAAAACTCCTGAAGAAGTTCTGAAGATTTTTACATTCTATATGGAAATGAAAGGAAAATTGGCCCACAACAGTTGTACAGACGTAGTGGATTAAATGTTCAGAAATGAGGTGGCCTGTTTGCCAGTTTATATTCGTTACATTTATATTTGGTTGAGGCAAATGATTTTTTAAATATTGATTTCTGCCAATTTATAATTTCATCTAGCTTCTGTCAAGTATAGCGTCTTTGTCTACACATCATCAATAATTGGTTAGCATGTTGTTATTCCACAAAAATTATAAAGTTTCTAGAATAATAAGACCTAGATGCATCACGAGTTTATAAATTAATAATATTATTACTTTATTTATCTAATATGACATGTTTTACATTAAACTTTGTGATTTAGGCCGGGGAAGATTTTTAATAAAACTATTTAATCATTGGTAAAATATTAAAAACAAATCTAAATATTTCCATTCCAATAATTTTTATTTTAGTCTGATTTGAATATTAGTGCAAAATAATTGACAGAACAATTAATAAAAGTATCATAAATTTATTCGGTTCGTTGGAAAGTTTGGCCTATTATTTGTTGGAGATATTCACATTTGAGTTTAAAGCATTTTACACATTGCTTTATTAAAGGGTTTGATAGATCTCTGCTGCCGAGAAGCACAGGTTAGGTTACAGGTTTGTTGTAAGTTATGTTTATGGCTTTACATACTCCTTTTGTAAAGTGATGTTCACTGCATAATAAAATGGCGACAGTATAATATTAAAAAGAAAAGAACTCTGAAGTCTGTCGCATATAAGAACAATAGGAGGAGATATTTAATGACGTCGTTTAATGAGTTGGTTTGGTCTTTGGGTGATAGAGACCCATGTCTGTACTTTAGAATTCGAATCGCAAAATTGAGGTCCAGTGATGTGAACATCACAATCAAAGAAATCTAAAGTTGAAACGTGTGTCATGCATGTTATAAGAAAGTGTGTCGTGTGTGTGTGTGCTGGCTGATGTGCATACATTATTGTTTTTCGATTTTGACTTTTCGAGGATTTTAATATGGTTTTTTGTTTCACATTCTTCAGGTATTTATTCATTTTGGGTGCCTCACTAACCTGCCTTGTACAGACGTAGTGGGTTAATTTTCAGAAATTAACCCAAATTCTTATAACTCATACTCTATTCTGTCTTGCTCTTTCGTCGTCAGCAGCAATTTTCATATTTGATTTACGTCCATATATTCTTCATGCAAAACAGGCACATGATGACGTCGAGTTGCGTAAACTATCCCGTTACACCATCTACCATCTATACATACGTTCTTTGTGCAAGTTTAAAATAATTCGATGATCACAATCATTCAGTGATGGTTTTCATCTGTGGGACTTAAAATCCAGTCACTTAAAATACAACATGTTTTTCTATATTGATCTACCGTAACAGAATTTTATACACACAATATTTTTTTTAAAAAAATATCACTTATTTGGCCTGGATTTTCATCATCTTTCATAATAACTGTAGAATTATTCTGTTCGCACACCATCACGGTATTTATTTTTTTCTTATCTTCCTCACTTACGTCATATTTATGAGAAATTTCACTAGTTACGTAGGTGCAGTGTTATCTATACCTACCAGCCACCGTGTGTCGGTCCGAAGACCTCACTAATTATTCAATTGATAGTAGCAACGGGCGGTGTGTACATGGGGAAGGTTGTACAAAGTGTTATAAACAACTCACCTCGGTTGCGGTACCGTCATTATTATTTTTTTCTATTTGTCTTCATCTACTTTCGGAACAGTGATTTCTCCGTTCCGCATACTTAAGTCGAGATCATCCGTTGATCACTTTAATTCACTTGAGAGTAAATAAAATTAATATCTTCTATAAAGTCACTTTCAGATTTTTCGTGATTTTGTATATTTCTGAGAGTACTCAATAAAGTACCGTTTACGTCAACTTCTTCTTCAGATGATGCTTCAATGTATTCTAAGTCATAAACAATCCATTTTCTTTTAGCCCCATCTTTTGTTAGAGTGAGCCAATTTTTATGTATCACGTCTGTTGTAGACTGTATGATAGGTCTGAGAACAGTTTGGTCCGCTTTCGTTGCCAGACGTATGACAAGTGATGCCTCGACGTACCCGTTGTATCCGCCTGCTGCCACGCTGCACACGACAGGGTAACCAATATGCTGCCCGGGTTGAAGTTTTCAACATTAAATGTTGATTGGTAGAGGACAGATGCTGTTGTAAGTCCTCTGAATGGTTCCTTTTTTGTGTAGATGTCGGCCACTCTGTTGATATTGTCTTGCCCTGAATGAACCTTAATTATTCTCCCCAAGGGCCAAAGTAGGGGAGGTTGATTCTTATCTTTTACCAGGACTAATGATCCTGGTTTTAGTTCACCGTCAGACGAAGGCCACTTGATCCTTTTCTGTAGAAGAGAAATATATTCCTTTGAATTATCTCTGCCAAAAATGCTGTTTAAGCTTTTGTATTCTGTCGTATCGCTGCAACTTGTTAATGTTGATGTCAGTCAGTTGACGTTGAGGTACAGATATAATTGAGCGTCCAATAAGGAAATGGGAAGGTGTGAGACAGGTCAGGCCAGATGGATCAAGTGAGAGTGGTTAATGCCTAGAATTGAGAATAGCCTCTATTTGGATCGAGCATGTTGACATCTGTTCATATGTTAAGTGTGCTATCGATAATATGAGACGGAGATGAAATTCAACGGATTTGACCGCTGCTTCCCAAAGACATCCTTATTATAATTAAAATTAATATCTTGTATAAAATCATCGTCTTCACTTTCAGATTTTTCGTGATTTTGTATATTTCTGAGAGTACTCAATAAAGTACCGTTTACGTCAACTTCTTCTTCAGATGATGCTTCAATGTATTCTAAGTCATAAACAATCCATTTTCTTTTAGCCCCATCTTTTGTTAGAGTGAGCCAATTTTTATGTATCACGTCTGTTGTAGACTGTATGATAGGTCTGAGAACAGTTTGGTCCGCTTTCGTTGCCAGACGTATGACAAGTGATGCCTCGACGTACCCGTTGTATCCGCCTGCTGACACGCTGCACACGACAGGGTAACCAATATGCTGCCCGGGTTGAAGTTTTCAACATTAAATGTTGATTGGTAGAGGACAGATGCTGTTGTAAGTCCTCTGAATGGTTCCTTTTTTGTGTAGATGTCGGCCACTCTGTTGATATTGTGTTGTCCTGAATGAACCTTAATTATTCTCCCCAAGAGCCACAGTAGGGGTGGTTGATTCTTATCTTTTACCAGGACTAATGATCCTGGTTTTAGTTCACCGTCAGACGAAGGCCACTTGACCCTTTTCTGTAGAAGAGAAATATATTCCTTTGAATTATCTCTGCCAAAAATGCTGTTTAAGCTTTTGTATTCTGTCGTATCGCTGCAACTTGTTAATGTTGATGTCAGTCAGTTGACGTTGAGGTACAGATATAATTGAGCGTCCAATAAGGAAATGGGAAGGTGTGAGACAGGTCAGGCCAGATGGATCAAGTGAGAGTGGTTAATGCCTAGAATTGAGAATAGCCTCTATTTGGATCGAGCATGTTGACATCTGTTCATATGTTAAGTGTGCTATCGATAATATGAGACGGAGATGAAATTCAACGGATTTGACCGCTGCTTCCCAAAGACATCCTTATTATAATTAAAATTAATATCGTCTATAAAATCATCGTCTTCACTTTCAGATTTTTCGTGATTTTGTATATTTCTGAGAGTACTCAATAAAGTACCGTTTACGTCAACTTCTTCTTCAGATGATGCTTCAATGTATTCTAAGTCATAAACAATCCATTTTCTTTTAGCCCCATCTTTTGTTAGAGTGAGCCAATTTTTATGTATCACGTCTGTTGTAGACTGTATGATAGGTCTGAGAACAGTTTGGTCCGCTTTCGTTGCCAGACGTATGACAAGTGATGCCTCGACGTACCCGTTGTATCCGCCTGCTGCCACGCTGCACACGACAGGGTAACCAATATGCTGCCCGGGTTGAAGTTTTCAACATTAAATGTTGATTGGTAGAGGACAGATGCTGTTGTAAGTCCTCTGAATGGTTCCTTTTTTGTGTAGATGTCGGCCACTCTGTTGATATTGTCTTGCCCTGAATGAACCTTAATTATTCTCCCCAAGGGCCAAAGTAGGGGAGGTTGATTCTTATCTTTTACCAGGACTAATGATCCTGGTTTTAGTTCACCGTCAGACGAAGGCCACTTGACCCTTTTCTGTAGAAGAGAAATATATTCCTTTGAATTATCTCTGCCAAAAATGCTGTTTAAGCTTTTGTATTCTGTCGTATCGCTGCAACTTGTTAATGTTGATGTCAGTCAGTTGACGTTGAGGTACAGATATAATTGAGCGTCCAATAAGGAAATGGGAAGGTGTGAGACAGGTCAGGCCAGATGGATCAAGTGAGAGTGGTTAATGCCTAGAATTGAGAATAGCCTCTATTTGGATCGAGCATGTTGACATCTGTTCATATGTTAAGTGTGCTATCGATAATATGAGACGGAGATGAAATTCAACGGATTTGACCGCTGCTTCCCAAAGACATCCTTATTATAATTAAAATTAATATCGTGTATAAAATCATCGTCTTCACTTTCAGATTTTTCGTGATTTTGTATATTTCTGAGAGTACTCAATAAAGTACCGTTTACGTCAACTTCTTCTTCAGATGATGCGTCAATGTATTCTAAATCATAAACAATCCATTTTCTTTTAGCCCCATCTTTTGTTAGAGTGAGCCAATTTTTATGTATCACGTCTGTTGTAGACTGTATGATAGGTCTGAGAACAGTTTGGTCCGCTTTCGTTGCCAGACGTATGTAGTGATGCCTCGACGTACCCGTTGTATCCGCCTGCTGCCACGCTGCACACGACAGGGTAACCAATATGCTGCCCGTAGGCCTTATAGACCAACAGCTTCGTACGCACGGGTATGCGGGTTGATGTTAATATAGGTCGAAGGACCGTACGCGCGGCTTTCGCGCTATTCACCACGTGTGTTACCTGTGTGGTGAGCCGCAGCGTGCGGTCGATGCGGACTCCGAGGTACGTTACTGTGGTCTCCCAACGTACATTCTGCCCCCGAAGCTTAAGTGGTCTTGGTAGTTTACCGTGGCCGGTCACAATGGCGCATGTCTTCCCAACGTTGACAGACATTCGCCATGTGTCCAGCCACTCGGGTAGCAGATCCAGCAGCCTCTGCAGCTTCTGCGCTGCCATATGGTTCGAACAAGACGACGCGAAGAAAGCGCTGTCATCGGCGTACAATGCCAACATGACGTCGGTTTCCCACCATTGCAGCCGACCTTCCAGGGTGGGGATATCATTAGTGTACGCGGCAAAAAGGACAGGTGACAAGCAGCTGCCCTGGGGGACCCCCGCTTCAACGGGGCGCTTGGTGGGGTCGGTACTCTCTACACTGACGAAGAATTCCCGCTCCCGCAAAAAGACGCACTATAGAAGGCGGCATGGTGGTTTGCTCTAAGAGCTTAAACAATAGGCCCTCGTGCCACACCCGATCGAAGGCTTTCTCTATGTCGAGAAAAACCCCAACCGTACGGCGACCGAGATTACGCTCGTTCGCCATGTAGTGTAGCACGTGGGCCAGCTGAGTCGACGTAAAGTGGCCGCTGCGGAACCCGTGTTGCTCCGGCCTGAGAAGAATGGTTGGCCGGATTTTCCACAGCAGCAGACGCTCAAATAATTTTGCGATATGCGGGAGCAGGGTGCGTCAATGTATTCTACGTCATAAACAATCCATTTTCTTTTAGCCCCATCTTTTGTTAGAGTGAGCCAATTTTTATGTATCACGTCTGTTGTAGACTGTATGATAGGTCTGAGAACAGTTTGGTCCGCTTTCGTTGCCAGACGTATGACAAGTGATGCCTCAACGTACCCGTTGTATCCGCCTGCTGCCAAGCTGCACACGACAGGGTTACCAATATGCTGCCCGGGTTGAAGTTTTCAACATTAAATATTGATTGGTAGAGGACAGATGCTGTTGTAAGCCCTCTGAATGGTTCCCTTTTTTGTGTAGGTGTCGGCCACTCTGTTGATATTGTCTTGCCCTGAATGAACCTTAATTATTCTCCCCAAGGGCCAAAGTAGGGGAGGTTGATTCTTATCTTTTACCAGGACTAATGATCCTGGTTTTAGTTCACCGTCAGACGAAGGCCACTTGACCCTTTTCTGTAGAAGAGAAATATATTCCTTTGAATTATCTCTGCCAAAAATGCTGTTTAAGCTTTTGTATTCTGTCGTATCGCTGCAACTTGTTAATGTTGATGTCAGTCAGTTGACGTTGAGGTACAGATATAATTGAGCGTCCAATAAGGAAATGGGAAGGTGTGAGACAGGTCAGGCCAGGTGGATCAAGTGAGAGTGGTTAATGCCTAGAATTGAGAATAGCCTCTATTTGGATCGAGCATCTCTTCATATGTTAAGTGTGCTATCGATAATATGAGACGGAGTTGAAATTCAACGGATTTGACCGCTGCTTCCCAAAGACATCCTTATTATAATTAAAATTAATATCGTGTATAAAATCATCGTCTTCACTTTCAGATTTTTCGTGATTTTGTATATTTCTGAGAGTATTCAATAAAGTACCGTTTACGTCAACTACTTCTTCAGATGATGCGTCAATGTATTCTAAGTCATAAACAATCCATTTTCTTTTAGCGCTATCTTTTATTAGAGTGAGCCAATTTTTACGTATCACGTCTGTTGTAGACTGTATGATAGGTCTGAGAACAGTTTGGTCCGCTTTCGTTGCCAGACGTATGACAAGTGATGCCTCGACGTACCCGTTGTATCCGCCTGCTGCCAAGCTGCACACGACAGGGTTACCAATATGCTGCCCGGGTTGAAGTTTTCAACATTAAATGTTGATTGGTAGAGGACAGATGCTGTTGTAAGCCCTCTGAATGGTTCTTTTTTTTGTGTAGATGTCGGCCACTCTGTTGATATTGTGTTGTCCTGAATGAACCTTAATTATTCTCCCCAAGAGCCACAGTAGGGGAGGTTGATTCTTATCTTTTACCAGGACTAATGATCCTGATTTTAGTTCACCGTCAGACGAAGGCCACTTGACCCTTTTCTGTAGAAGAGAAATATATTCCTTTGAATTATCTCTGCCAAAAATGCTGTTTAAGCTTTTGTATTCTGTCGTATCGCTGCAACTTGTTAATGTTGATGTCAGTCAGTTGACGTTGAGGTACAGATATAATTGAGCGTCCAATAAGGAAATGGGAAGGTGTGAGACAGGTCAGGCCAGATGGATCAAGTGAGAGTGGTTAATGCCTAGAATTGAGAATAGCCTCTATTTGGATCGAGCATGTTGACATCTGTTCATATGTTAAGTGTGCTATCGATAATATGAGACGGAGATGAAATTCAACGGATTTGACCGCTGCTTCCCAAAGACATCCTTATTATAATTAAAATTAATATCGTCTATAAAATCATCGTCTTCACTTTCAGATTTTTCGTGATTTTGTATATTTCTGAGAGTACTCAATAAAGTACCGTTTACGTCAACTTCTTCTTCAGATGATGCTTCAATGTATTCTAAGTCATAAACAATCCATTTTCTTTTAGCCCCATCTTTTGTTAGAGTGAGCCAATTTTTATGTATCACGTCTGTTGTAGACTGTATGATAGGTCTGAGAACAGTTTGGTCCGCTTTCGTTGCCAGACGTATGACAAGTGATGCCTCGACGTACCCGTTGTATCCGCCTGCTGCCACGCTGCACACGACAGGGTAACCAATATGCTGCCCGGGTTGAAGTTTTCAACATTAAATGTTGATTGGTAGAGGACAGATGCTGTTGTAAGTCCTCTGAATGGTTCCTTTTTTGTGTAGATGTCGGCCACTCTGTTGATATTGTCTTGCCCTGAATGAACCTTAATTATTCTCCCCAAGGGCCAAAGTAGGGGAGGTTGATTCTTATCTTTTACCAGGACTAATGATCCTGGTTTTAGTTCACCGTCAGACGAAGGCCACTTGACCCTTTTCTGTAGAAGAGAAATATATTCCTTTGAATTATCTCTGCCAAAAATGCTGTTTAAGCTTTTGTATTCTGTCGTATCGCTGCAACTTGTTAATGTTGATGTCAGTCAGTTGACGTTGAGGTACAGATATAATTGAGCGTCCAATAAGGAAATGGGAAGGTGTGAGACAGGTCAGGCCAGGTGGATCAAGTGAGAGTGGTTAATGCCTAGAATTGAGAATAGCCT
>JASFAT010004641.1:0-244292 GCA_031353405.1 Baronia brevicornis | reverse complement strand
TTAATGTTAGTAAAAAGTACAGAAATTTAATATTAAGTATGTTCTGTTGGTTGTGGTGAATTTATTATATAGTACTTAGTTGTTTTTAATTTTATTCTATTGTACGTGTATGTGTATATGAGTATAAGTAGTAGTATATATATGGATGTATGTGTATGTATGTGTGTGTTAGTATGAATGTCGTCACTGTGTTCTGCAACCTGTCCACGTTAGTTCTTGCTGAAAACCAGCGCTAGGTGCTCCAATAGAGTGCCCGGCATATACTGAGCAAGACGATTTTATGACACTTGTTTGATTAACATTGTTTTCTTTTTGTTTTGTATATCATAATATTATTAAGGTTTAAGCAAAAATTAATTATTGTAAAAAAAAGGTGTCATAAATAAAATTTTGCTATTTCTAAATAAAAAACTTCTAGTTTTATTTTTAACAAAAATTAATTAAATGGGGTCAAACTACCACCTGGTAATTAAAGTTTCCTTCATGTTTTTATTTTCCATTTTGTTAAAAAAATATCATATAAGACAGAATTTTATCTCTTACCGGATTATTTTCCTTGTAAATAAATATATAATAAAATTATGCATTTTATTTAAAATTAGTGAACACACACGGAAACCCGACGGACCATCCTTTAAAATAAGTGACTATAATTCAAGAGTTTACCCTCGCCTGCCCTCGGGATCGCACTCCACTGCTTTAAAACATTCCTGACGTATAGACATCTCTATCTGCGCAAAAAGGTGCAGTGAAATATTTGAAGTTGTATCCTTCAAAAAAAATCTTAAGAGTTATCTTTGTGGGAAGACACACGGTAGTTCTTTTCAAAACTTTTAAAGAAGATACCGATTTGATTACGAGATGAAGTTAGTATGTATGTATGTATGTATATGTGTTAGCTTCTTTTTATTATGTTTTCTTCCTATTTTATTTGTTTAGTTTTTGAAGTTATATATTGAGTAAAAACTCTTTAGAAGTGATAACATACATCTCACTGGCTACCCTCAGAATTAATGGTCGCTGGTTCAATTCATGCATCAGGATAAATAATATAATTAATGGCTTACAGATATTTAATTTGAATCTGGCTATATTGTTAATTTGCTAACTCTCTCTCTCTCTTTCGCTAATTGTTCGTCCAGAAATGGGAAGTTCCCGGGCCCAGCAATATAAAATATTTAGGATATATAAAAAATTAGAGTTAAATAAAAAAAACTTTGAAAAAGCAAGAAAGTCACCATCTATTGCCTTATTCAGAATTAATCTAAAAAAGTTTCAGGAGTTTAACACTATTGGAGAAGTCATTATGAAACGGCCAGCTCGACCACGGACGTACTACACCTTCACCGAATATCGGCCTAAAATGCAAAGGTCCCAAAGGCCGTACTACTTTCCTCTTACGTAACTTCCTTTTTCACTTTCATTAAATCCTCCTTCCCCTCCCACTATTCGCATCCTTAACTTAGGGAATTCAGCAAAGCGCCTTTAGTATTTTAAAATTCAATGGGATTTCTATTAATTGCCTATATTTCTTGTAAAAAAAAAAACCTTTTAGAGTTACATATAAACAGATGCTTATGTAAATATTTATAAGCAAATATTTGGTCAGATTTTGTGATGTGAAATATTCACAATTATTTTTATTGACAACAAAAAAATATTATTTCAAAGGTTAGCCTTAAAAGAGAATCACTTAAGTTCTTTCTTATTTTTAAGAAAGCGAATTCAATTTTTTTTTTATCTTTTCGCCAAATTTTACTTTCAATTAACTCTTTCTATTTAAGGAAATATCGCAATAAATATATTTAAATTTGTAATTTCTTTTCCAGACACGTGCAAACTTTGTTTTTCTATAATATCTTGCTAGTATATTATTTCGTCTAGACTTTTATCGATTTCATATTCGACATCTCCCTTGTATTAGTTTTTAATCTTACCTAATAGAGTTATTGGGTTCGTCAGTAATCCAGAGCTTGTTAAGTATTAAATAAATAGAGATTTCTGCTCAATATTTTTATTTCTTTATATATTTAAGCTTTAATGCACAAAAGGAACATAAATAAACTTAATGCCAAAAGTCATTCGCTACCAATGAACCATCAGACGAAGAACAGAAAATTATCAAAGACGTGGGCTTAAAAATATCAAAATAATAAACATATGAACGGTATAATATAATAACAACGTAACTAAAATAAATTCTAATAATTATTGTGTTTGTAATATCAGCGTATTATACAATTTTATTCTTTTCATGGTACAAGAAGGTAAACGAGCAAGCGTATAGCCTGATGGAAAGCAATCAACTTCGTCTTAGACGTCAGCAATACGAGAGGCTTGTAATTTTATTGCTTTATAAAAGTAACTATTATTATAATAGTAATATAATAATAATTCTAAATAGATATATTTTCAAAAATATTTCTTTCTGTTCATTTGTTATATTCCATTATAATTTAACAAAATCTTTTAGGATTAAAGTTGTACAAGCCGCAGCCAGTGAGAATTGTAAAATAATAAACTTAGTATATATATATATATATATATATATATATATATATATATATATATATATATATATATATATATATATAAATTGAAACAGATTTCAGAAATTTGTCATTTTATCCATTATTCTAATTATTTTAAACTTGCGCAAATAGATTTCTATTTACATCAAAATATATCTTAATTATACTATTATAGTTTCCTCCATTGTAAAAATAAAAAAGTACACTAGTATATATTTTAAGTAATGTGAACAAATGAATTTTATTACCATTTAATACGGACATTATTTCTATAAAGTTAAAGAATGGAACGAGTAGCTTTGCAAACAGGTGATTGCTTCCTTACGTATAATGAAATACTGCTCCCCAGACACTCCGTCGCGTCGTTTCTCAAATTGAAACTGAAGATTATCATGTTCCGGCAATTTTGTCCACTTTTTGTATTTTTGATTCAATTGAACAGTTTCTGTGAGTCCGAAGAGATATCGACATTCTTTTGAATTTAACAGACATAGAGAGAGGCATGTAATAAGATATTATCAGTGTTTTTGAAATTTTGATAGTTGTGTTTGACATGATTATTTTAAATATCATAAAAGTGAAAATTGAAGGAAGAATAAAAAGAGGAAGATCAAGAAGAAATTTTAGTAACAAATTAAAGTAAAAAGCAAGAGTGAACATAAGGAATAAAAGGAACTAGCCTTAGACATGGTAATAAGATCGACAAGTGCCATAACGCACACAGATTTATAACAATAATTTTCCGACGATAACCAGTAATTAAATTAAATCTAACAGATGTCTCACACTGTCTCTCCCGGCAATTTGCGAGGGCTTACAGCCCTAACTTGGTCCACAAATTATGTTTACTTACTCCATTCAACAAAGCGATTATGTTAATAAGACATTCCCAGACTTTGCAAGTGAGCGTAGGGATGTTTTTGTTTAGAAAATTCACTAAATGACGACATTATGTTAAAGTATAGTCAGAATTCTAAGAATTTCTGAAGAAACTAATCTCCGCTCACAACTGGAAGATGGGTATATAGTGATTAATAAAGTGGAAGGAGGAAGGAGAGAAAGAGAAGGAATCAACGCCGCCCATAGACATCCGCAATATATCCATCCAGGCAACGCTTCCATAATAATATATACGTAATTATTATGGAAGCGTTGCCGGTCTTAAAGTAACATGTAGGCTACTACTACCATAAGCCAATCTTTTGAGTTAATATTGTTTTCTTTTGGATTGTCTGTCTTTAATACCGTAACTCGCAAACTCACTACTGAAATATAAAAGCGCGAATATTATACAAGGGCCATAATCAATTTTTGCCGATGAAAAACGTGAATCTGCGAACGTGGATGTTTGTGTTAGGATCGTTATATTAAAAATCGTCAATCATTTTGCTGTCACTTCTACTTTTGTGTCACATAATATTAAACGTTTTAGACGACCTTGATTACCAAGGTATACTTGCGAATACATTATGTAATTTGACAAGGTAATAAAAGAGTTGTTAAAGTGGTAAAGGCATGCCGTGATACAATCGAGCTAGCTCGATCGCGAAAGTGACATACTCCTACAGAAAGTCGATGTTAGTCGTTAATATTTTTCTATGGTATAGTGTTTCGTATGATGGGGTTAGATCTGGACGCGCAAATTGTTTCCCCATCTTTTATTTAAGGCGCCCTTCTTTTATTCACATCTTACTAAAAGGTAGATAAAAAAATCTATAGTGTCCTTGATGTTGTAGATGTCAATGGGTAGCGGTGATTCTTACCATCACTTAATGGTTTCTCTTTCTTTTTCTGCCATTATTCGTTTGCGTGTCTGGCACCTTTTCACTTTAAAGTTTGATAATATTATATTTAAAACAAACTACATCGCTACACACAGAAAATTGCTTATTATATTAAAAAATCACATGAATTATTAAGGCTGGCTAACTTAATTAAAGGAATGAAACTTTTTAATTATATAAGAGCTGTTTTCCAAGACTATGTGTTTATAATTAAAAATAAAGTTCTAAATCAATTTTTTTATATAGTCCTCAATAAAGTGAAACTGAAAAAAACTGGTGTATATTGCAATGCGTATATGCCACTACAAATTTTGCAAATTATATTTTAAAATGACTACTAATTTTACTGGCTAACTTAATTAAAAGAATGAAGCTTGTTAATTATATAAGAGCTGCTTTCCTTGACTATGTGTTTATAATTAAAAATTAAGTCCTAAATTAATTCATTTTTTTATATAGTCCTGAACGAAGTGTTTCAGTGTTTTAAAAAATCTGCGTATATTGCAATACGTTGATGCCTCTACGAATTTTGCAAATTGTATGACTTTTATTTTAAAATTTAATACTCAATCTCATACGCATGAATTATTTCATCACAAATAAATACACTTCAATTGCGTTGTGTAACTTTAAATGACCCCATTACACTTGTAAAAGCTCTCGCCGTACACCGTAAAGCTGATTAACTTGAGCTCAAGTCTCCAGAGCTTTGAGAAATTAACGAAATATCGGGAACATTTAATAGGCTTATGGGCCGCAATCAGTTATGTGAGGTATTGCAAAGTAGTAACCAGAACTATTATTATTACATTTTTATGGTGCCAAATTTTTTTTATGGGACAGGATGCCAAATTACCATCCTGGTTCACCGAACTGCTCAAGAGGGAATTATATATATTTTGTATGTTTAGAATTATACAATTTTCATTTAAATAGTCATTATACACACTCCTTTGAAAAAAAGAAACGAACGGTTTTGTTTTTTCTTCATTATTGGTAATCATTAAGTTCTAAAGAGGTTTTAATAGCCAAACTATGTTACTGGCACTTAACATAGAGTGTGGGTATGAAAAACAATTAATTCCGAATTAAAAAAAAAGTATAAGGTCTTTGTTTTTCTTGTCGTGTCGTGTCTTTAATACAATACGTTTTATCACAAATAATAACGAGAAAACTAAACTGTAGAAATTATGGTTCTGAGAGTGTTTTGAATATGGACAAATGAGCCTCAATTGCGCCTCGTATCGGTAGTTTCGAATCGGAAAAATAAAGAAGTTGAATACTAAATGTGTGTTTAATCTGTCCATTTGGTTCATTCTCATCGAATAGAAATTGTATTAAAATAGACATTTTTGGTGTTATTTTAAAGGCTAAATATTTTGGAATTTAAAACAAAAAGTCATTGCATTTTTTTTAGTGTAGGTGTATGGTAAGCAACTTGCCGTCACGCGAGCTGGCATTTTCATTAGACTTTCACAGTAATTAAAAGAATTTGGCTAGAATGATGTGTATAAGTGGTTGATATATAACAATTAGAAATGAATCTATAATAATCAACAAAATAATTTTTGGTATTTAACAAAATGTTTTTTGGTATTTCTACAACATTATTGCTTGGGAGCGCCCAACACTAAGTTTGCCATGACTTTGTTTGAAAAAAAAAATCAATTGTTTATATGGAATATAACCAATTAATTAATTAATCCAGCCGATTTATACCTTTCGGGAAATAACACAATTGTTTTCATCTAAAAGTCCTAGTTAATTGTGTAAAGGAAATCTTTAAAATCTTTCTTTTAGTACTTTAAAACATGCGTCAATTTAACCCATCATAAAATGTTTTATATAAGTCATATTTCATTTTATTTTTTGCCTTTGGTCTCTAACGTACAGATTAGTTTAGAAAGAGTTAAACTCGTAACATAAAATGTAGTAGACAGAAGTTCATCCAATCGGGTAAAGTTTAAAGCTACTGAATTTTTGGGAACGTCTGAGCGGGAAGCGTTCTCGAACTTTGACGGTTTATATGACCCGTGTAATAGCATCTTAAAATAAATAAGGTTTTGCGTTTGGTTCATATACCGCGTGTGTCAGCGTCCCGCTATTTTATCTCGAAAACATTACTAGAACTAAATTTTCCACCAGAATAGCTATATTTTATTTATTTACTTTGTACATACACGATTTGGTGAATTTTATTTTACTTAACTAATTACTCTGAACACGCTCTAGACGACCAATTGGCTCAGTGGCGCGGTCCCCTGTTCATGAAGTCAGTAGTCGCGGGTTCCATCCCTGCATAGGAATAAATATATGTAAGGCTTACAGATATTTATTCCGAGTCTGGTAAACACACCAATCAGTATTGGACAAGCGTAGTGGGTTAACGTCCGTTCCTCTAGAAATGGGGAGGCCCGTGCTCAGCAGTGGGACATATATGGACTGTCGAGAAAAAATGCGCTCTAGTGATTATTTTAATTTAGAATATTTCTGTATAATTAATCTTGTCATGATAGTTTCCTAGATGCTCGAGTTTTTCCACAATTAACCTCTTTTAATTTCATATTTCAGTATATTTATGCCACTGTCCCTGTCAGGCGTGGCTTTTTTCAGTTTTAAAATAAGTCGTCTTCGTTACACGTGTGAAATATTGTTTTACTTCACATTTATATAATATATAAATTTTCTACAAGGATAATGTGTATATTTAGTTCATCGCAGACTGGACCCTAAGCTTAAGTCGTGATAACGCGTTAAGGATTCGCCCTATAGTGCGGTGGTAGCAGTAATGATCGCGATAACCTGTTGATTGAATTGAAATGTTTTGGCTTATATATAAGAGAATAAAAATGTTGAGTTTTTTTTTATTGAAGAGATAAGCGAACGAGAAAGCAGATCACTGGGTGCGAAGTAATCATCTTAGCTCATGGAGATCTACAACATCATGGCAGTACAGAAGCATTGCCTACTTACAGCAAGATAGTGAATAATGAAGGGGTGGAAGGAGGAGGAGACTTAAATGAGAAAAGACGGAAATAAAGGAAAGAGAAAGGAGTTTAGTCCACTAAATAATAAAATGATTTATGTTACAAAAATGTATAAAAATAGGACAGATTAAATTTTGTGCAGCCAACAGAATTGTCATATTTTTTAATGGAACAACCGTTAAAGTAGGCGAAAGATGGAGTGGAGAGTGGGTTTTGGCAAAAATAGTGTAGGACTCCTTGCTAGATGGAGGGATGATCTGGATGGGCCAATTCACAAAATCTAGAGCTTGCGGTTGCCACTGCTGTACGTAGGCCTCCCAAACCAAATGCACCCCTCTTCCCTATTTTTATTTACACAAGTTAACATTCTTACAATATAAATAAGAATTGTATTTCCAAATTTTATTCTGTTCTATTCTATTATACTCTATCTTATTATATATCTATTATGTGTATAAAGTACTCTCCTACTACGAGTACTTTCTTCTTCTTACTCTTGTATGTATTTTATTTATAAAACTATTCTTTCACACATTACATTAAATAAAATATTGATACATATTTTAAATATAAAATATTTTTTTTTAAATATTGATACATATTTTAATAGAATTATTTGCAATTTTTTACCATTATTGTAAAAATAGTTATTTTATCTTTATATTTCTTATATAAAAAAAATACCTAATATTTTTAATATAATTATAAAAGGTAAGAAAATAATAAAGGACCAAAACATTTCTGATAGAAAAGGGCCCCAAAAAATATGTCCGGTTTCCGGAAAGACCACGATGATTCAATTTATTCTTACTGAGGGCAAACTACATTGATTTAGTGTATTTCGATATTCCGGTCCTCTGTGGAAAAAACGATTACGATTTCACTGCAGCTAGTACAAACGTAGCTTAATTTTCAACTCTCGCATCCCAAATGATATTTGAGCACGCTATTAAAACTAATGATCATACTAAACCAACGTTCATTAAGGAAACTTAACATTAAGCGTTCATATTTTCATTGCTAAGGAAAAGTATATACATATGAAGCTACCCAATAACTATTTAGTGTAAGCTTACCTCTGTATTCCCTTAAATGAGAATAGAAATTATATTACGCATTACATAGAATTGTACATAATAATTATATATAAACTTTTGTATTCCTGTGACATTTTTGGATAGTTATATTATAGTTGGATACTTATAATCATAACGTCTTATTCTTAAGTCATCTTATGAAATGTCGATTGATATTTGAAATTATAATTATTTCATGTTTCTTACATTTATAAAGCATTATTATTGTAAAAACATAGAATTTTAGCATTACGTTTCATTATGACTATGTTACTAAGTAGCAGCAAGTTTTATTATTCTGAAAGAAAAAGACAAGCTTATTATGCCACAAAAAATAAATGAGTTGCTTTGTAAACATTCTAAACATTATTAAACAATGAATGTCTGCTCATCATCTAATTAGTTTTTTTCTTTTCCCGTAACAGAGGCATTTGGTGACATGTTTAAATATTTTAGTTTTGTTATGCTAGCACAGATATTCTTTTTAATGTGACATATTACCAAATAACAAGGCAGTGAAATAAATTTTTGGACAAACAATATTACAAATAAAAAAATTATAATAAAGTTTTATATGTCTATAACCAGTCAGAGTTAGAAATAATTGTAGAAATTTAGTGCCTCCCAATTTGGGTTACTTATTATGCTTATAGTCAGTAATCACTTTTCGTAAATAAATTATAAAAATAGAATGTCAAAATTACATTCTTAAAATGAGAGAAACAAATTAATTATCACATTTTGTTTTCTTACAATGATTTTATGTTATATATTGTGTTTTAGTTCTTTTCTTACCATTTTAACTAGTAAAATATTTTATAAAAAAATGAGCAACTACTTACAACTTGCCGTTTACATCTAAAGTCATCTTTATCCGCCATGACTGCGCGCTTCCTGAACAAATATTATCTACATTGAAGTTATTCCTGAAGATATAAACACATTTTTAAGTTAGCGAACTCAATCACTAGAAGAATAAGTTTGCTTTATTTTATTACTTCTTTTCTTATTGTATTCCTATAGTTTTTTACGTTCAATATAATGTTGAATGTAAAGGATTATAAGGTGATGATTTGTAAAATATATGTTACAAAGTTATACACCTTTTAATTATAACTCGACCGATACCATTTACTGTACAATTTGTTACGCGATAAATTTAATTTAAAGTTGGCCGATTTTTGAACTTTTGTCATTTCTGACTTTGACGTTACATGTTCCAAAGCTTGGTTAAAGAATAGATTTCATATTTGTATATAATTTTATAAAAAAGGATTTATTATCATTATTGAAGTCAATATTTTTATTTTCAGTTGTTTACATCCTTTTGCTTTTGTTTAAAATGATGTTCTTGGCCATCTGCAAGTTACAAATGGAGAGTAAGATGACAACGAAGGCTCTTTCTTAGCTTGAAACCCTGAAACGACGCTGAAGCGACAGAAGAAGACCCTCATACGGCTGTGACCTCAACTTCGACTGCTATCGGAGGGCACTTTTAATGTGAAATTCTCTGATATATACCAATAGGTATTTACAAGCCATATTTTCTATCCAATAACTGAATATACCTCAAAATAATATTGATGGAATTTCCTTTTCTAAATAACATAAAAATTACCACAACTAAGTTACGGTCAAGCGGATAGCCCACAGATATTACTAGTTATGCCCACCGATATATTTACTACTATAGTAGTATGACAACTAAAATTGTTGATGTTTATATTGCATATTACCACACATATAAAAAATTATGGAATTAATTTTTTTAACGTTTAGTAATAAACTTGTAAATAAATGAAAGTAAACATATTGATTCAGACAGAGACGTTGTGGCGAAATAAACTTCGCAGCTGTCTTCTATTTTGTCGATTTTCCTTGTGTTAAATAAAAATTGTCATAAAGGAAGATAGATGCGATACAGTTGATTTTATATATCAAACATTACTTATTCATTGTTTACTGCTTTAAATGTAAAAATAATAAAATGAAGCCCCGTACTTAAACAAGGCATAATACAAAGTGTCGCAAACAAAATATGCTAAGCGAACAATTGTACGAGCGGGTATCGTGCCTTGGTGCCAAGAAATAATCTCTTACATGACATTAACATACATCTTGTACAGCGCTGCTGCCAAAACTGTCTGCCAGGAGTCCCGGTTGCGCGACTTACCAACTAAAACAATATTAGATGCTTAGGAAACTTATCCCGACGTATTGTTAAACTTTGTCGTGTTGAAGAGTTAGTGCGAACAATCGAAGTAGTGCTGATTGTAGAACTAAAGTTGATAAAGATAAAGTAGTTAAAATATTTAATGTTTATTATACATACATATATATTTTTAGTTATATGCTTATATTATAGCTATGTCACCATTGTTTTATGGCAAAAACTATTCTTCTTCTTCTCTTTGGTGGCAACCAGTTACAAATATTATGCCAGTGTCAAGTAAAATACGGTAATGTCAAATATCTTAAAATAAAACTAGTCAACTTATCACGTCTTCTACGTCTTAATAAAATGGTGGCCATTTTATCAAAACCTATGGACTTTTTCAGTCAACTTATAAAGTCACGATACACGCATTTATTTCATATCACTCACTTATACGCATTAATTGAACTTTATTGTATAATACATCACCACAATTGAACAATATAACTGATAATAATATAAGATTATGAAAATGAAACAAAAACACGTCACTGATGAAATTGACAGGAAAAGTCTGTTCATGGCAAAAACTCAATAATTCCTTACTGATTACCTTTAAAATACTCCAAAACAAACCTCTTCAAACATGAGGAAACAGTTGTCAATTATATTGAAAGGCTTCGGACTCATCGATTTTCAAAGTGTATAACAAGTGAAACAATAGCTCGGATATCTCCAGTGACATGATTCCGATGATCTCGGTTGCAGTGACGTATCGACTTATTTAAGGGGACAGCATCACTCACGTTGGCGTATCTATTACAAGTATACTTGATTGCTCTCAATTTAGTTTGCTTTCAATAATTTACGTCACAGTTCGGAATTTATGTTCAATAACAGGGCATTCTTGAACAGATACTACATTGTGAGTTTTAAGAAAAAAGGGTTATGTGTATCCATACGTGTCTATAAAAATAAAACGTCCTTATAAATATACATACATATTTTGTCCTCATAGAGTTAACATATATACCTATACACATACTTAACACAATACACACATGCTTAACATTTCATATATATTTATTCCTATATTATATTCGTATATTTCGATACAGTGCAATTCTTTTGTATCATTGACTTTATTTTGATAGAGCAAAACATATTTTAAAATTTACAATAGTTTTCTTTAAACTAAATAAAGAAAAAACATCAAGAACGAAAGAAATTATTCAATTAGGGAGAACCAAATTTCCCAAGCTGATTTATTCGTAGCTGTTAGACTTCCGGCGGAAATATTAGTTCCACTTGTTTAACATTGCTAATTCTACTAATGCACCGGAAAAATAGCTCCAATCTCAACCGCTTTATTTTAATTAATTTTACATAATTAATTTATTTCGCAAACTTTTTCAATAATTCTAAAATTTTAAGTAATTAAAAATGAGATAGTGAATTTTTTTATATTTATTCAAAGGCCGGCACCGCTTCTGCACTGCCTATGGCACTGTGGATGTCGGCGGGCGGTGTTGATTGTTTTCCATTAGATGACAATCCTGATCATTTACCTTCCTATCCCATAAAAAAGTATTTAAAACTGTAGTGATGTGAGTTAGTTTAGACAAAGATGGTTGGATAAAAATGTATCTTACTTTATTATCAACCCTCAATCTCCCACAATTTGGGAAACTCAATTCAACTCTCGAAACTCGCCTCAGTTTCGAGAGTTGAATAAATAAAAACATTTTATTATTATTGTGTTTATATTAAAGTTATTAAGGTTTTGTTTACTTCCGAAATAAACAAACATGAGTTTATATTAATTTTTATACGATAAAAACATGTGTAACAGAATTTAATACAAAGCATACAAGTCAAAGCGTGAAATAGCGTATAAATAAATAGTAGGCTCATTCATGCAATGTATCGATCTGCCAATAAATTCCGCTCTAGTGCTGCATTATAAATATAGTCACTTTTCTAAAATCCGCCATACGCCTGATAAATGGCACTTACAGTAGATGGAGTTGTCCCCGGGAGTGCTTTTCGCCGCACTCCGTTGAACATGTGCCAATGATAGCCTATCTGCCAAATTAAAAAAAAAAGATAATTTACGAATTTTATTTCGATCTACCTATACATAATGTAGGTAGATCGAAATAAAATTATGTAAAGCTATTGTTTTGTTAGTTCAACAAGAATTATTTTATACAAATTAATTTTTCTCGTAGAATCGTTTTTATATTTTTCTGTACAAATGGTTTACACAGAGAAAGCTACAGTCCATTAATTATGTTTACATTCTAAAGTAGATAAGATTCTAAATTAACTGAAGTGTAATTAAATTGTATTATATTAGCCGTTATTTCCTATGCAAGCTATTAGTTTAGTTTAGGAGAATTTTATTAAGTTTTTAGTTTAGAAGGGTTTTAGTTTAGAAGAATTCTAATAAGAAGTAAATTTTAAAATATTGTGATAGAATTTGGAGTAAAGTAAATTTATAAATGAGATTTGTGACCATTAAAAATGTTTATGAAAGAAATCTTATAAAAGAAAGACGTTGAGGGAGGCCCAATGTGCGCCACCTAGCGCGATCTTTTATTTGCCAATAAAAGGTAATTTACAATGTTTTATTCTAAAATAAAATAACTGAATTTAGGTATATCCGCTAATTTTTGCAGCCTATTTATGACCTACTACGGGGCGCGGGGCCTGCTATTTCTGGAGGAACAGAAATTAACTCACTTCTCACTCACTCACTCACAAATTAACACACTTATCCAAGGTGGATTGTCAGGGTACACAGACATTTAGTCATACATATATTTGTCCCGATGCAGGAATCAAACCCGCAATCATTATCTTGGAAAGCGGCACCTTCGTAATTGAGTAAATTAGGTCGTTTCAACCAAGTTTATTAATATACAAGTCACTGCAGTGTCAAGATACATACGTATGTCCTGTAGAACATTTATTTTTTTTGTATTTTGCAAGCAAGAAATGAGACATATATACTTCCATTTTTAAAAATAATAGGGAAAACGTTTATTTCAAAATCAAAATACGCTCCTGCTGAATCTGTAAAGATTTAAACTAAATTTACTCACGATCCAAAGAATTTTAGTCGGACGTTACTGTTGAGCTACGATTTACAATGGTTTTATACAATAAGTTTTTGAATTGTCAAAGTGAATATATTCGTACCACGAAAGAAGCATACTACTATACATATGTGAACATGTCCACACTCTCCTCCCTGTCGATAAAACTTGGCTAACATTCAAATTGAGGGTTACGCACCCAGCGGTATAGTCACCTTTAAGCTACACAAATATAATAGAAGAAACTAATACATTCTCTGAAGTCTGTCAAAAACGTGCAAATTTACAAACAAAAAATGAATGCTTTGTATGCATATTTTAAATACATACATAAAACGAACTTTATGGCAAAATGTCCATCTCCAAGTCAAAGGTTGCGGATTAGGACACGGGCACATCTAGAGACAATGTGAATTCATCGAAAGACGTTGATTTACGCACTCTCAAAGTAGTCGCTCCCTGACTTAAAGTCCAGGTAATACCTTACCACCATTTACTCACCCTGCTCGCAGATTACAAAAGCCTTGTTCTTTCATTCGATGCTTCGCTATATATAGAGTTTATCAAAGCCCTTTCAAAGACATTTTTCGTGATGATAACCAAATATAAATAACAAAATGTCTCTCTCAACAAGATAAGGAATTATAAAAAGAATCTATGACAATTTGATATGAAATATAAATAAAAGAAAGACTATTTCATAAGTTAAAATAATATATTTCTTGTGTTTAACTTATCATACTGAGTGATATTATTTATAAAAATATGATAAAACCAATTACAAGGGTTATCGTACACATTTTTTGGAAAGTTACTCATTAGTCCTGTTTAATAATATGAACATACATATTACAATTGTTTCCCATGTCGTCTCTTGTTGAGATATTGTCTCAGATATTAGCGGTACAATCAATCACCGTTGTGCTGGTGACATATACGTAATTAGGCGCAGCTCGATGAGAAAAGAGGACGTATTCTGGAAAAAAGTTAAGTAATTCATGATAACATTTAATACCAATATATTTGAAACAACAATAAATTTTGATCTTTTTTCTAATTTTGAACTCAGTTTGTGATACGGGAACGATGAACGAGTTGAAAAAAAAATCGTATAAAAATGTCTTAGGTGACGAATTTTTAGTATAAACTTAATATATATTCCTTCAATTTTTTGAGTACTATTATAGTTTATGGAGAATGGTATGAAGAATTGAAAATTTTTTTCATAATCTTGATTGCTACAGTACCGCACTCTTGCAAAAGCCGGTTCTTGGTGCTTTATTTAGCTTCGCGCTGAGAGCCGGATACGTCTTATTTTATCTTATTTTTCACTTCCACTGCTGCTCCCCACTCCCTCTCTCATCATATTTTACCCTTATTAAAAGTAGACAACAAATTTAAAGGACATTCAGGTATTTGGGGTTTCGTTTTAATTTTCATAACTCAAATGCCCGTTATTTATTTTAAGAAAACAATGTTGACTATCGAACAACATAACTGTTATTTTAGGCATCGTGGCCTATTTACATATATATATATATATATATATATATATATATATATATATATAAAGTAAAATATAGTATCTATATATATATATATATATATATATACATATATATATATACATATATGTATATATATATATATATATATATACATATATATATATATATATATATATATATATATATATATATATATATATATATATATATATAGATACTATATTTTACCGAATTGCGTCGCAAACATGCTGTATATGCTGTTTCAGTGTACGTCACACTTTACTTCCTTTATAAGATGATCGTATCATAGTTTTGCCAATTAGATTCTATGGAATTTTTGCGGTGACATTAAAATTGTAATGTTTAATATTCTATATAACTCTTAGTCTATACGCACAGAAATTAATTAATGGACTGCAACTTGCAACTAAAATACTTGCCTACAATGGAGTTGGTTCAGTGAGCCGTTTTTAGGGAATTGGCCTGCGGCGACGCTATACACGGCAAAGGGACTGATCACTATGGACGGATGGGTCAGGGGTGAAATATCGTCAATGTGATGTAAATGTAGATAAATATTCAACATAAATTCTCAATCGCACTTTTAAATCGTTATGAATATATGTGAAGCATATGGGTATAAATACCAGTAGATAGGTAGCAGCGTCTACCTGAACAATGAAACGAATCTGTGACCCACAATCATGGACGAAGACTAAAAAAATTATAGATATATTATTAAGTATTTGTTATGAACTAATTTATGTTATTATATGATATAAAAATTACACTAAATCCTCCTATAACACGGAACTAATCCGCGTTATAAAACGCGTTATACGAGGGGTCATTGTATGTACATATAATTTAATTTAAAAAAACAACAATCTAACAAAGTTGATTATGAACTGTCAAATCATTATAAACTTTACAGTACAAAATATATAAGTAGGAACGCCGCAAACGAAATGTGCAAACATTAATTTCATGTTTAATATCGGGGTAAAATTGGTAAAATATACAAAATTAATACATAAATAATAATGTATACTTTATAAGTACAAATATTAATATGTAGATACCTAAATAAAAGATTATATTAAGTTATACTATTAGAATTTAAGGGCAAAAAAGCATGTTTTTTGAGGACTATTATATATCATCATCATTATCACAGTCAAATTCAGTGGTAATTATTGACGAGTCTTTTTTTTATGGAAGTGGTAGCCAAGCGGCCCATGAACACTTGTTGTAGAGCACTTCTGGTGGTTACGTTGTTTACCTGACGGTTAGGATATGAATAATAAAAGGATACGAAGAAGGAAAAAGGACTTGACCTCCAGATCTTTGTACTCCGTACGAGCGTACAAAATATTATATTTTGTACGGTCTAATTCCTCGGTTAAGCTAACCCATTCGTCCTACAATGGCTCTACCACTATAAGTATTACTTTTGTGAACAAATTAAGATTTTGTTTAATGTGTAATTAATGTATGCTTTATATTATTGTCCCAAAGCATCCAAGATCTCAGAATATTTTTATCCCAAAAATAGAATTTAATCCACTTGCATCGCTGGACAGGCGGATTGACATTCACAGATCAGCCATCTTGTTTTAGTAACGTATAGTCACCGGACTATTACTATTTAAGGCTAGCTTCGTTTTAGGATAATTAAATCTTTATCAGTCAATCGTTAGAGCCTCGTATATTATTCAGAGGAAGGAACAGAGTACCGGTGAGATTGACAGGCTCGGCGTTTTTTTTTTTTTGGTTTAAATGGCATCGTTGGATCTATTAGCCTTTATAATATTGCAAGCAAGCAATGTTATAAACAGCAAGAAATTCCCAAGTTACGGTATGTGGGCCTGGATGATGAAGCTCGGTGACAAAGGCTACCTCGCAATCTTGCCTCAACCACTCTGATCGATGGAAATCAAGGAGGAGTTATTATCGTTTAAGGGGCCTTTTAGGTGAGTTTAATTGCCGCTATCAGAGACTAAAACAATAGGATAAATCACAACAAGAGCCACCAGCCACTAGCCCACCCCGCTAGGAACCCTCAAGTGAGGTCAAGACATCGGCTTGAATATCGGAGAGAGACAGTTGGGGCAACAAAATATGTTTATGCTGAATATTTTAGGCTTATGTGTATTGTATAAAAATGTATGTACTTTCAAATAATCAAATAATTTATATTAACAAAATAAAATTGGTATACACATAACGTCTTTTCAGACTGAAATTGGCAGAGATTCAGCTAAATATAGACAACATCAACATAACATTATAACTTGGCACTGAATTAATCACTTTGTCTATCTTGAATTTTCTTTACAGATGTTTTAAGAATAGAATATAAATAAAAATTATTCACAGATATTAAATTTACTGGCATCTTACAAAAGTTTATTTTAAAGGATTAATCTGTAAGTGTATATTACAATTTATACATAAAGCTTGACATAATATTAAGTAACTAAAACTAAACGAATCTAATAAAGATAAAAGGCGGTATACCAATCGCAATTAAGGCCAAAACATTTCAATTATTTTTAGGCAGGTGGATTTGAAACAGTGCTAACATGTAATATCCTTAGCATTGTAGATCGCTAAATAGATCTACCTAGGTGATTAAAGACATCTCCACTTTGAAAGAGGCCTAGTCTTACCATTATGAAAGGCATAAGTGAAGTGAATTTAATTTCAAATGCCTCTTTGATTATACAATTTGGAATAAATTTTTAAATGCACAACAGCGTCTACCTGAGAAATTTGTAATTGCGAATTATGATCAATAGTAAACTGTTATTAATTGATCAGTGGATTACTATTTTTTAGCTTCATGACATAAAAATAAATTCCTTTTTTAAATTTAAATTTAGATTTGGATAAGATATTAGTAAAATCTCATTACTTAAGTCAAGTTTTACACAAACTAAATTTAAGTACAGATAGAAATTAATGGATGGAAGAATGGATGGATAAAATTTTGACCTCATATCATATAATAAATCATAAGTATGTTTTCAGTTTTTTCTAACCATTTGACAATAGATTTGTAAATATGTTTTAAGTTATATTGGTATATAAAAATGGGTGACTGAACAGTTTCGTCAGAACTAAGTATTGTGAGAATAACTTGTTTATTTCATTTCCGGTTAGAAACAAGTTGTCCCCACGCACATCCCCGCCTTCCGGCAGTGCCGTCAAGTCACAATAGGAGAGCCTCGGTGATTTAGTTTTATTATCAGGAACCCTTCTTTCACTATGTTCGTGGTTAAGCAAGGATTTTATATACGCGTTATTTATTATATGTATTTAAAATTCATTGATATTTTTAAGCGTACTGTACGACATTACTGGCTTCTTCAACCAGTCAATGTTTTATACAAGAGGACACACATACACGATCCGTGGACATCTAGAAAAAAAGAGGAACTGCAGATTCGTTGCCTAAGGGTCAAAAATTGTCGCACTCTTTCTACTACACACTCTTCTTTGTTTAAAAATTTTTTTAAATACAGTCTAAGATGACACGCTACAAACTCTAAGAAACGCATCGTAATAAAGCTTTATATAACGACTTATTTGAGCAGTGGTGTAGCTGCCGACTATGGAGTCATGGGTTCGATCACCGCATCGGCATATCGCATCGGTATTGGACATAATCTTTTGTTAATGTTAATCCGTCCAGACCCGTGCCCAGCAGTGGGACATATATGGGCTGTAAAAAAAGCTTCATAGGGTTAATCACGACGAAACACAATATCATATACAAACCACAAATGGTAGGAAATTCTAAATAAAAAAGGAAACATACTCAAAATAGCAAACATACTTATTATACCGGTATACACTGTCACTTATTAGCAAAGACTTAAGCGATATCGATGTCCTATTTCAAGGTCATTTCGATGCGTAAATTAGTATTTATTCTAAATCTCTAAGGAATTTTCGATGTAATTGAGTTAAAAACATTTAAACTATAAATACGCGAACAACATATGGACGAAAAAAATTAAATTGAATACAAAAGGAAATGGAATTGGTTCATATTGGAGCTGGCTCCTTTTCAATCGCATTTCCTGTTAAAAACAACGCCAAAACGGAAATTAGGACCATACATGACAACGACAGATATTAAAAGACAAAGAAGTACGATATCAAATGGATAAAATTAAATCAAAATTTCTTAATAAATAATATTTCATTTTTGGTATATATAAAATATGTAATATTAGGTCGTTTTTATTACATTTTGTTTGACTAAAATTTCATCTGATGGTAAATGCTTCTTTTTTAAATCTTATTATTAGTATCTATCTTAAAGAAAAAACTAAAACACACATGAAAAATATCCACATTCTTTTCTTAAACAATATAACATATTCATTGTGCTTTGTTATATAATTATACCATATCTCCGTTTAAATAATGCATGCAGTTTAAATGATTTAGATATCTTATTATATATATTTAATTTAACATAAACGAAACAAAAATTCAAAAAGTAATAGCTTAAAGGCTGACTGATATTCGTTTAAATGCGTTCATGTTTTTGTCATGCTTTTCTTATTGCTTTCTTTAATGGTTATTACCCCATTGTGAGATAAGCGAGTGCTGCCAAGACCCCGCGGAGACAAGCTATACTTGCAAAAGTTTCCGGGTTGTTCAAATGGCCAGCTATTGTTTGAGAGCGACTTATTGTTAAGAATAAATTGCAAGGGATCAACGTATCGTCGTCATATCCTTTCAAATTTTGTCACTTATAAAAGACTGTCGTATTGCAATTTGGATTGCTTTTGTAACATTTGCCATTATCATTATCATCAACAACAACAATAATAGCCCTGCTAAAGATTCCTTTAAGATGCGCCACATAACCCAATCTTGTGCATCTTGTTTCTAGTAGTCGCTTGTGCTAGTGCCAGTAGTGCATATGGTTGTTAAATTTGAATGAATGAATTAATTATAACAATGACGCACACACACATACACAACATTAAGAGAGAAAAAAACGAATTAGCAACTAAGTAAATTGTATAATAATTTTAAAAATAAAAGAAAGAAAAAGCATAGATTGTAATATACCTGTAATATACCTAGTAGTGATTAGATTCGAAGATGTTAATGCTGGTAGCCTATTGGCTTTAACAGCTTTATCGAATTCTGGGCAAGCTGTGTAGTAGTGTTAAGTCATTAAAAGGCACACAAAATTTGACCCCTTGTCCCATACCACGTTATTCCAGATGCGATTTCAATTCCAACACTTGTTTACTCCAACGGTTGTTGGTTTTCCGATAAAGGTGTCCAGCCTAGCAAAAAATATATAATGAATATAATATTATTATATTAATCATTTCTAAATCATAAAAATAAAATGTATGCATAGAAATGAAAAATATACAAAAAAAATATTTTAAAATTATTATAAATTCTTATATATAAATAACTAGTGTTTCTATACGTACTACCTATATTGCTTGTATTGCTACTTGGGCATTTGTTCTTAAGTCTTTTCTAAAATATTTAACGTATCAACCATATAAAAATTAACACCTAACCCGATTTTCTTTAAGCTTTTTATTTATCACCCGGGCTTCAAACGTCACTACTAACTACTACCAGCGTTGCTACTAGGGTACTCGTTAATAGACCCTTTGTGAGAGAGGTTTATGTTTAAGTGCTGGAGTATAAAATTTTTTTGTTGTTTATGCTTACATATGAAACATTCACGACAATATAAATGCATTCTCTCAAAAATCGTGAGTCTCCATAGACCACAGAAACTTAACTTTGAAACTAAACTATCATATATATCTTTGGCATTTATTTAGTACTTGTGTAAAAGACATTTCTTTGATAGTTCAAAATTTATTGAATCGATTCAATTTAGAGTAGTTTGAAGGTAACCAACTGTACAAGAGAGAGAGAAAATACATACATATTGTCACGCCCACCTCCCATAGGGGGAGGCAGAGACCAGAGAAATCCATCCGCCACGATCCTGGCACACCTTCCTTGCGTCTTCCACACTCATCCATCCTTCCTCTCACATTCATCGTAGCGAAACGGTTCTCCGTTAGTCGATTCTCGCTCTGGTGGGAATTAGGACGCGACGCGTGGCGAACCATGTCGCCGTCATTTTTAACAAATTAGGTTTATTATAATTCGTCATAGTGAATCCCACGAGCCGCATGGGAGGATGGAGGTCAGCCACAGCAGAGCATGTTGAGGTATATACTCTTATATTTAGTACCCGAGGATGCCCGATCCCGAGACGGTTGGTACGCTTGCGACTAAGCTCGCCCCTAGCCTCGCATCCATTGGCACGGCAGACCATGGATTTGTGGAGAGGGAGGGAATAGGATAGAGAAGAAAGGGAAGGGTAGAGGAAAGAAAAGATGGATTTAGACAGGATGATAGGGATATGATACTACCCCCAACGGAAGGTATGGAGCGATACGGTAGTAGCTCGGGAGGCTGGGGTCGCGTACCCGTGTACCAATACCATATTTACCGTTCGTAGTGAATGTGAATAACAATATTTTTGTTAACTATGTCTCTGTTAAGTATCATAATCAAAATCAGCCACATCTATTTGGAAATTAGCAAAGCGAAGTGGCAGTGGGTTGGTCAAGTTTATCAGAGAACCGACATCCATTGTTGTAAACGAATACCAGAAAGGAGACTGCATAAGGCGGCTGGCAATAAACTGGATACGTGATTGAGAAGATTGGACTTGGTGGCACATGTTAGGGGAGGGCATTGTCCAACAGTGGACTACTGCAAGCTATTGATGATAATAATAATAAATTAAAAAAAACACGAAATATACAATTATGAAGTACACAAGTTTATGTTGCATTTGAAAAGTATCTAAATAAAGGAAATAAAATGTCATGTGTATATTTTAACAATTTAGATTTCTTTATCAAATAAATGAGTTTCTTATTATTATATTCAATATTATTATTATTATTCAATATTAATATAAAAGTAGCGATTAATACGATACGATTCGGAGTAATAACATTTTTTCTTTATCTTTCTCATAGTTTCGAATTAAACTTTGTACAATTGATACAGTATTGTATTTTAAAATTGATGAAGATTAATTTTAAAGGTATTATAATAGATAATATATTCAACTTTTTATAATTATTGCCCATCTTTGTAAAATATTTCTGTTATTAATACAAAATATTCTATGGTGAAAGTTACAAAAAATTGCTGAAAATCAGCCAAAACCTCTTATGTTCACTATGAAAGTTAAAACGTGTGGTGGTGGAGGCTAATTTAACTAACACTGTTGGTGTTTCAATAAATTATTTATAAATAGTATATTAACGTCAGTAAGATTTTTATTTATAAAAGTAATCATCATTGGTAATTCATCAATCATTCATTCATTCATCAGTTATTAGTTCAGGCTTTTAAAAATTAATAAACTATGAAACATGCCAACATTCGCTGCAATGCGTGGTAACAGGAAATATTAAGCTTTTCTCGCACAGACTGATGCAGATGTCGTCGCCGCGGGCAGCTTGGACGTTGTCCAGTCAGGAATGTAAATTCATATGAGTAACCAAGCATTCAGTCCAACTGTTATGCAAATGTCTAGAAGTTAGGTTCCGCCGTACCGTTTTAGGATTAACTTTTTCTGTGGCATTAACGAAATGTTTGTGTCGGTATTACATACATACTGTGTGTATATATATATATATATATATATATATATATATATATATATATATATATATATATATATATATATATATATAGCAAATAAACGTTTGCTATAGTGCAAACCGCGTTTTGGCAATAGTAGTGAGGGCTAGCGAAGGGTGGCTGGCAGAAACTGAATTTGTGAAGTTGAAGATCAGATTAAGTAGCGCGTATTAGCAGAGGATCCTGTTCTGCAGGGAACTGCTGCTGGCTGTTGCTAATGATGATAACATAATTAAAAAGTGAATAGAAAGTAGTAACTAAATCACGTAATGAATGGAGCATCTGTAAATTTCTAAAATTCTGAATTGTAAAGACATGACAGAATAAAACAATTCAAACATATATTCGCTTTTTGCTATTAGAGCAAACCAGTTTACGGAAAAATATATTTAATTTTCCATACTTTTTCCTTTGTATCAAAGGAAAACAAAGTAATTCAGATTTTATATCTCATCCGAAAATGGGGTTCTCGGAATAACTGAAGTATGATACGAAAGAATACGTAGATGTTTCTAGCTTCTTTCACATCCATTTAACAAACAAATCTTGTTGTTTTCCTACAAATTTCTTAGCAATTGTTTTGATAATTGGCATCTGATGGCTACCTTAAGATGCCATGTCTTTCATTTATGTATGTATTTGTTATTTATGAAGATATTTCAACAGTAACGTCCTTTAAAATTTGTAACAACGCAATTGATATTTATGATAGTTATGATAAAATGACCGAAATAACTGTTGCAGTTGACGCTTTCAGAGTCAGTGTTCGCGGATTCGAATCTCGCATCGGGATAAATATATGTATAGCTTATTCCAAGTCTGGATGTTCCGTCATTTTGCGTTAGAGAAGTGCAATAGATTAATGTCAATTTGCCTAGAAATTGGGAAGCCGCGTAACACTGAAACGTAAATGGACTGCTTAAAAATACAAACATTACGAAAACTGATTTCTATAAAGATATTATTTTAAAAATAAACTAATCTAAAAATAAACTAATCTAAACGAATAAATCTATCTACAGAAGAGAGCACTCCTATTTGCCTTCATTTAAGGCAAACTGGAGGATTTAATCCTTACTTTAAAATCTCTGACACTTGAGGTGATGGTGTCACTGGTTGTCACCTCACTCTAAAATGGGGTAAATGATGGTTTTTATATGCTCAATGCGTCAACTTGTTTCCTGTAGAAGCCGATTTGCTCAAGTCAGCTTTTGTCTTCTTGTCTACACTTTTGATATCATAAATTACATAATTTATATAAAATCCAAAATGAAGGTTAGTGAATAATAAGGAATGTAGCTTATATTCGAATTAATTTTTAACATATAAGAAAATGAAAAGAATAAGACTCGTAAATGCTACTCTACAATTATTGTGTGTCGGAGAGCTTTTCGCTCGGAGAGCTGGATGAATGAAGAATGTCGATAACCAGAAATCGTATATTTATGTATTCTGAAGTTATTTTGTTTATTTAAGTGTGGCACAAGAACTATTTTGTGTATTGTATGTCAAAGGCAATAGTTGCGCTCTATGTCATTCATTTGTTATGGACTCTGCTTTGCGTCGGCTTTTTACTTTGTTTATATTTCGTTAAATGCCATTCGTTGAATTTGGTTCGTTATTTTTCAAGGACCCTTTTGTTTTCTCTGTGTCCGTTTCATTTAAAATTACTCTATTTTTATGTACATTTTTTTTATTTCTAAATATTCTAGTAATATCATTTGGGTATTATGCAAAACTGCAAAATGAAAAAAAAATATTTTTTTGCATATTGAAGGTTACACAATGTGAGTGAGAAATTATTTTCTAATTTGTTTATTACTAGTTCTTAATTTTAAGACTCAAGAATCAAGGAGTGTAGTAAATTTTTAATCAACCAGTAATCAAATCATGACCGTGTCTCATGAAACTACCATTATTTTTAAGTAAATTACGCAGTAGTGAAATAAAAGTATCCATATGTAAATGTCATGAACCCCACGGAGTTTAATTCAGCATGACGACTTAGGTTTATAGGGCAGATGCAGATTAGCCATATTATGCTCAAATGTTACGAACTGATATTATTTAATGGGTGACATTTCGCAAATTACAAACTACATTAATTTTCGATTAGCGAAAATTTGGAAATTTATGGCTAATTCATGAGCTGATGCGCTGGCATGTTATCCTACTAAAACAGATTACACGTATTTATAACGTTAAGAATCTTCAATAAATTTTTCATATTTTCAGTGTGTATTTTTAAGGTTATATGTAATCATATATCCATAAACATACAAGATAATAATCTACTTAAGGCAGTCCAGTAATGGACGTACATATATGTATATCTACTTGTCGCCACCTTTTGCATATCGTCCACGGCACCATCCACCTGACTTCAATCTATACTTCAGTACAAATTCCAACAATTATCGGTTTTCTGACAAATGTTTTGCTTAATCTATTTTTTCTTCTTCTAAGAGTGCCTCTCCGACTTGGTAGGCGAAGGTTGGCAGCCAATTCAGCACAACTTTCCTGGTCCACTTCCTGATATTACGTAGCCAAGATTTTCTTTTTCGACCAACTTGTCTTTTGTCTATTTTTTTGCTTGATTAAAGTACTATGGCGAACTTCTTAGCTTTGCTTTAAACTCTAACGTTCAGTTCAGTAAGTAATTCGTGGTTGGAAATTAGAATAGAATCGCATGGTGGTTAACTATTATATATAAAAATTGAGAAGAAGTTTAAGGCCAGCAGTTGCTTTTATAAAGCATTTGTGTGTTACTCCTTAGTCTTATAATTTTATATTTTGCCGATATTTTTTTATTGTATCATTTGAAAATAACTAAATAAAAATATAACTAGTTGTATATTTAGACAAATATTCTATGAAAATCCATTGCTATATAATTAAAAATCAATAAGCAATTATAATACAGATAATTCTATAAACATTATTTGATTTAATTTTATAGAGTTGTGCTTTATACAAAACAATGACGAGCGAAGCGATGTAATATTCACTAATAACTTAAGATAATATTATATGGAAGGGCAATTACCAAAAGCCTTCACATAATCTGTTAATTTCTGTAATAATCTAGCTCTCTTATTACCGTTGATACATTATTAATATTGCTTTGAGGGAATGATTAACAATTTACGCTAGGCATAAATAATTAAGGCATTGGAAATTACAGAGTTGTATGTGACGTAGTTACTAATATTTATTTATATATTATATATACTACTTATGTATTTATAAAACAGAATATAAAACATTGTACGTAATACTAAAAAACTTTTAATCTCGAAAGAAAGCAATAAAACTGAATAATAATTTATATCACTATCAGCCCGCGGCAGTTCACAGGTGGACATAGGCCTCACTCAAGGCGTGCCACCTAGCCCGATTTTTGGCTACACGCATCCAGTCTCTGTCAGCCGCCTTGCGCAGATCGTCGCTCCATCTAGCAGGAGGACGTCCCACATTATGTTTGCCGAGTCGCGGTCTCCACTCCAGCACTCGTCTATTCTAACGATTGTTGGTTCTCCGACAAACATGTCCAGCCCATTGCCACTTCAGTCTGCTAACTTGAAGAGCTATGTCAGTTACTCTGATTCTCCGGTGAATTTCTTCATTTCGAATTCTATCCACCAGAGAAACTGCAAGCATAGCCCTCTCCGTAGTCCTCTGAGCGACTTTGAGCTTGTCAAGGAAATGGACTCTCAGTGTCCACGTTTCGGTATTGTAAGAGAGTACGGGCAGGACGCACTGGTTGAAGACTTTTGTCTTCAAACTTTGTGTTATGGGCGACGAGAAGACTTGACGAAATTTCCTAAACGCTGGTTTAATGAAGTTTAATTCTATCGACTACATGTAGAACTTCAAAAATTATAATACATAAAACAAAAAATTATTCTTTATCCCTATTTCTTTATGGCAAAGATATACATCCGTAGGCAATAGGGGAAATAACACACGTGATGTTATTCTTCTAAGGATTAATTTCCTTACATCTGTACCATGTTATATTTCACGGCCGGTGCGAGGTAATTTTATATGCATGACGACAATCTGATTTCATGTAAACAAATTGCAATTTGTTTTGTTTTTTAATATGCCATGTGTATGTTCATATGACATGTTTTCAAAATATATGCATTTTTATGATATAGTGATCTCAATACCTCCTTAGTTTAGGAAATAAAGATTTTTAAGACTTGACAGAATGTTTAAAGTTCTAATTAGCAGTACAAAAGCATCAATCACAATGGTAAAAGTATTACTATAGAAGAGAAACAACTATAATTTAATTCATATAACATTATTTATCATTCATATTCATATTAAGTCATGGTAGCATGAATGAGCCAACTCGAATGTTGAAATGATGGGAAGTCCATACCGTCGCATAATATGGACGTCTAGTGGTACCTTTTTTCTTTGTTACCTCTTTTCGTACAATGAGTGCGTTTCCCTTTCCTTTATTTCCTTCTCTCCACCCATTATTTCCTTCTTCTCCTCCCACTGAATCCTTATTCCTCTCCCATTATTCACATCTTTACTCTACGATAGGCAATGCATCTGCGTGCCCTTAATGCTGCAGATATTCATTGGTGACGGTGGTTGCTTAATGTCAGGTACGCTTGTTGTCGTAAAAAATATTATGTTTATATGAATAGTATAGCTTAAACAGGTATTTCTGGTAACATAAGTAAGATAACCAAAGATGTTGGTAGCATATAATAAATGAAATAACTGTGAATGAAGCGACGTAATTTGAATGGATACACTTTTACATATTGTATTACGTTTGTGTGAGCGTGACTCGAAAATGATGGCTCGTTCATTTTTCCACCCTTGCTGTCACGTTGGAGACGACAATTTGGATAAATGGTGTATCCGCCGCCAACTGTCTAAATTATTCATGTTCGTCTCCGAGCTTCGCTTCTTAACACGACAACGGGAAGATTGCACAATAAAGTGGAATATTTAGACAGTAATCACGTACAAGTATATTGCTTACTAACAGGAACTTGTGTATTTTACAAATTTTAATATTCATATTGGAGTTCCTTTTGCTGTCCAAAATCATTGTGGAGCACCATTTTAATATATTATCTTTATTACAGTTACCACTTAAAATTATTTATTGTCTTCATGTGTCATTAGATATTATAATATGATTTATTAAAAATCTATATTTTTTTCCGCTGCGAGACCGGTTCAAAAGTGAAATACGATTCGAACAGTAGATATACCTGTGGGTGTCTATATTTCATTTCATGTTCATTTATAGAAGATAGAGAAAATAAAAATAAGCACAGAAATAAAAAAATAAAAACGCTTAACCAACATGAAATCTTCTTAAAAGTTCGTTACTGGATGTGAGCCTGTCACATTTAGCAAAATATATTTAAGTCATAAGTCTCAATAGGGAGGCATTGGTGATCACAAAGCCTAACAAATCGCATCGAAATCGCCCGCCCACAGGGCGTGATAATTGTTTTAGCTAAGTTTTAAAAATGTTTTAACCGATTAATCACCAGAGCCTTTTATGTATGGATTAGGAGAAAGAATGTTTGGCAATTAAAGCACAAAAAACATTCGATACTACCCTTCATCAATGTTAAAAGCGAAACAAAAAAAAAATAAAAAAAAAAATAAAATTAAAAACATATGTATGTTTGGGATTTAAAGTATTCATTTACAATAAGGAACTTATTGAGTGAAAATATATTTCGAATGATCCAGATACAATATTGAAAAATTGAAAATTTAAAAAAAAAATAAATATGCTTGAAAAAAATTTCGAAAATTGTTCTCCTGCTTTGTACGTAAAACCAAAGCCAGTCTTAGATTTTCTCAGAGAAAACTGATTCTTATGACTAAAGTTATACCATTTCGAAGTTTCTCGATAGCATCATGATATTAAGCGAACTGAAGGAATGGTAAGCGGACCGGAGCCAAAAATTCTTATTGGCATACATTTTAATGCGAATAAACATTTGCTATATAAACATATTGCTATACTATTGTAAATTTTTCAAGTTTCGTTTTTATGCAAAATTAGGTGAAAACATATTTCTATGAAGCTATCATATAAGTAACACAGTCCAAGATCTCAAGGAAGAATGATTTACGTTCAACAAAAATAAATGTATGCTCTTTTAATGCTATGACATTTTAGATACAGAAATACTTAGAATTTATTTTAATTTAATTGAAAATAACATAAATAATAAAAAAATAACACACCAAAATTGTGGAATTAAAAAAATTACACATATAGTCATACGAAAAGATTTATTAAGTAATAAAACATTTAGGCCATTCTTTCGATTGGAATTTGCTTTCAAGAGTTAAAAGGTTCAGAAAATTGACTCGAGTCGAACGCTCTGTTACTGTGCTATTCGGTCGTCAAATAATAATAAAAATATATAAAAAGTAATGAAAGAGAAAAATATTATATTCACATTTGCAGTAAAATGTGAATCTGATGAAAATATAGAAATAAAATATTTTCCTTGCAGCAAATACTCAGGCAATACCGAAGACGTTTCTATGAAATATACGTCGTCTAACATTTGTTGCGGAAAAATTGTTTCGGTTATTTGACTTTCTGCTGCATTGAATATTTTTACCCTTTTTACGTTTATGTGAATGAATGCAATATAAACACCTATTAATAGAGACATTTTTAAATTAGAATGTGTAGATAAAATAATGATTTTACTTGAAGTTTTCATTCCAAATTAGCTCAAAAAAGTGAAATACTAAACGTCAATATTCTAATGAAGAAGCAAGCTTAAAGTATAACTGCAAATATTTACAAATTACGCTAAAGCTACATAAAGCATTGATATCGCGAATACGGTCGTTTTAAAACGAAAGAGTCAAAAAGTAATACCAGGAAAACAAGTGAAAGAAATTTTAAAATATGCTTTGTAATAACGAAATAATGGTAGCTTGAGCTAGGGACATGTTTTAAAATATCTTGCGTATTTTAAGACGGGCTACGTCGCAGTGTCAAGTTGGCATTCGCATAAGACCTAAAGAGAAAATAGTGTTTTGCAAAATTAATATCATTTACATAACACAGCTATGTCGTACCACAGACTTAGTTTTCATATAAAAGTATTTGCTATAATATCGACTATTTATGTAATTTAATAACTTAAGATTTTTTTTTATATTTTATCTATTTTCAAATAATTTTGGAAATTAATTAAGATTCTGATTTTTTATCTATCACACTAAGACACTCTTGAATTTCCCGCCAAGGGAAAGAAAATTTTTAATTACTACTAAGATATTAGCTGAACATTAGATGTCAATATATAAGACGAATATATTTATCCTAACAAGGAATTAAACAGAAATGCGTACGTATTATGCTACTAAGCTATAAGTTAGTTTAGCCCTTATTCAATTGAAACAAAAGACAGTAGTTCCAGGTGTAACTTGGCAGGAGCAAGTATAATTGAGGCAATAAATCCCTGCAGAGCGACTATGCCGCCCGCACTGTTCTAGCGAGACGCCGCAATTAAATCACTGTAAATTATAGAATTTACCTTATTGCTGGCATTATATCTTATAATGTAATAAATTTAGTATAGAGCAGACAATTTAAGTGGAAATATAAATTAGTGAAGCTTTTGGCACAAGTCTGAGAGGTATATAACATGTAAGTAGAAAATTCAATTTTCGATGCACACCGAAGAAATTTTATCATTACTTAAGTATAAATTAAAAATTTAACTAAAACTGTTGTAATAAATGTATATAGTTGTAATAAATATTTCGTAACATAATATTTTACATATAAGCAACTTAATGTAATACAACTAATACTCTAATATTCCAAAACACCAATACTGGTATTACATAAATTGCCATACGTACCTTGAGAGTAATATAATCAAATGTTTTTAATGTAAAAAAATAATAATATTCAAATTCTACTTAATGTCAATATCACTTTTTTCTTTCAAAAATATTCAAAGTAAATAAAGCTAGTACAAAACAGCAAAATAGAATAATACAATTAGATGAAATTATATGAATAACTTCCTCTAAAACTAATCTTATACATATCGCCTGTTTGTATTATTTTCGAGAAGAAACACGTTGTCCCCCCACATACGCTTTTCCTCCTTTCCGTTAGCGCCGGCTATGTGAACAATCGAAGAGTCCATGTGATTTAGTTTCATTATCATGCACCCTCTATTTATCTTATTTCAGCTGACTCAAAAAGTATGTACATTTTGTGTTCAAACATATATTATGTATAAAATTAATTAAAACACTTACTTTACATAGGTTGTAACTACCAGAAAATCATTTTAATTTGTGACAATATACATTTATTCCATAATAAGACGACTTACTAGACTTAGTGGCGAAGTTAAAGCTTTCAAAGGCAATGGTTGCGGGTTTAATTCCCGCATCGGGATAAATGTAGATATGGCCTACATATATTTATTATCAGTATGGGTGATGGGTTAATGCCCATTTCTCCAAGAATGATAAGCCATCTCTAGCGCTAGGGCATGCATGGGCTGTAAAAAATATTTAAATTATTCATTCAGACAGTTACCGACATATACAAGACATATATGCAGAAAAATGTTTTTTGAAATTGTTGCCATGAATTTATTTTATATCAAATTAATTAAAACATATATTCAAGTCTTAAAAGGTGAAATAATGTTTTATTGTATTTGTACGGCTACAAAAGGTGAGGCAAATAACGTAAACAATATCGGCGGATAGGCAAGCGTTGATAGAACGCTCCTGGGGTAGTTAACCTTTACTTCCATATCATTTACATTGCATTGTTCTGGTCACTTGATATTTACCGGCTCCTTAGTATTTCATACGGGCTACCCTTTATATAATAGCTATAATAGTCGGTCAGTTTTTGGCTTATATTAAGTATGCTATAAAGTCCTTAAAAAGTATTAAATATTGGTAAAAAACAAATATTAATTACTCTTTATATTGAATATTGAATTTGAATAAAATATGATAATGATAATAAATTGTTTCTTTTGAAATAAATGTTAAAAAACCTACTAAGCTACTAAGACTATTGTTATAACTATTGATTGATCTGTTTGATTGTATGTTCTTTTCATTTATCTATGAATATTTTATAATGGTACTCACGGCCCACGGAAGCTATAATTGTAAAGCGTTTTATTTACTATAAATATTTTTTTGTCTTCTCCTTCAAAGGTCTAGAAGGTTCATATAATACTAGAAGAATTTCATTTCCTTCACCCTTTACACTTTGAATTTCCAAAAATAGTTTCTTATTAATTTTTTTACTACAAGACGAAGCTACTTTCTAAATTTCAAGTTTCTAGTATATGAGTAATTCAGCGATATAGGCTCGGGATTGATAAAACTGTCAATACAAGTTTTTACATTTCCTTTAAACTTGTAATTTATTACAGCATGATATACATATATGTATGTATAATGTCATATTTGTATATTATATGCCAAGCTGTAACAAGTTATATGTTGTGAAACATAAAGTTTTTATTTTATAAGGAGTGTTACGCTCAAGAAATTGTTGGAGAAAATGGCACGTTTTCTTTATTATATACGGTAAAGATAAAGCTACAGCCAATAGAGGCAGGCCAGCTGATTTGATGTCAGCTTCTTATAAATTCATTGCTTACCATTTCCGTCACATATTTCACGGTCACTAGCTAGAAAAATAGATGGTCGCCATACAAAGCTAACGTTTTTATTTGTGAGCCGATTTTGCTGAAATTTGGCAGAAGCCCGAAAAACTTACGTAGTTTTGAGGCTCGTGGCCGTAGGCGGGTCCCGAAAATCTAGTTTCTTATATAGCATCGCCTGAATATAAATAATCACTGCCGCCCATTTGCACCTGAAATACCAGGAGTACTGCTGAAGCATTGCATATGAATGAAGGTAATAATAGATGGAGAGGAATGATAGAAAAAGGGGAAGAAGAAGGAGAGGGAAGAATCTTCTGTGCTTACTACCCAAAGGATGAAGCCTAGTAATAAAACAACTACTTATATGTATATCGGTTTATTTCGCGTGTTGAATCTTCTCACGTCAAATCGGTCTATTTATGAGTATACTGCAGATAAAAACTGTCTGAAGAGAAGATTGATAATGAAGATTTATTGATTTTAGGTAGCTGATTCTGTTAGAAAAGTATATAAATTTCTTGTGATTCACGCTATTTTTTGTGATGTTTAATTTCAACACGACTGTCATGAACATAGTGTAATAAACATTCTTACTTATTCCATAAAACACTCCCTGAAATGCAAGGGTTATAATCTCTATAAAAAGCTCATTTGCGCTGTGTTAACCACAGACAGACATGATATGCAATTAAGCACTTTATATTTAACAGTAAAATTTGTTATAACGTCAAGGTTTTGTTATTTTCTCTCATAATACATTTAAAAATATACAAAGGTTCTTTGTGATTTGTGGGAAATATAAGTCATGCAGTTTACCGCACAAACAATGAATAAATGACTTTTCTAAGAAACTTGAAGTAAAAATATATTTAAATATCTTAAGTATGTGCAGATGGATACGTTTTTAAGAATTGGACAAAATTTTGGAACGATTGGAAATAAAATCACGGAATCACCAAGAAAAACAAATTCTTTTTTGTTGGACAAAGTTTTGATCAGAAATGTAACTTAGGGGAGGTGTGATAATCACTGAGCCGTGTGGACCTTGCGAGAAGTGAGGATTTTAAAATTTGTGACCGATGTAAAATTATTGTTTCAAAGAATTTCCTTTACTTATAAATGAATATTTTCGATGATATTTTATGAGTCTATCCCCTCCATCCTGACCCTTTCATGTTATAAAAAGTGATAAGAACATTTTATAATAAAGTACGAATTTAAATATTTCTTTACCAAACAATTGGGTAACAAATATGTTTAAGGAGGATGAAAATTATAATAGAGTAAATAATAATTTGTTTGAGTTTATTAAACTTGCATTTATTAACAGGTACCGTTTCCAATGCAAATAATATTTGTATAGTCTCGACATAAAATTGTACATAAAATCTTAACAATTTATACGAAGCCCAAATGCGTTAAGGGTGTAGTAGAAAATCAATGAGAAGTGAAGCAACTGTTTTTTGGAAGAAGTATCTCATTAGATGTAAGAAAGCAATCTTCGCTGCCAACGTAGAGACAGATAGTGTAAAGCGGTTTGATTGAAGGGTTTAATACTCTCTGATCATTTTGAAACTCTAATAATGTTTACTTTGCTACTGGAACAATAAAATGAATTAGGCGCCGAGGTTTTCGTAAAATATAGCACAAAAATATAGTTGTTTGTCTAACTCCTGTAATTTAACTTCACAACATGTTTCTGACTACTCACTATAGAGAAGATTCATAAAACTTCACTCGGGAAATAATTGGGTCTCAGTTCATATTGTTCACCGTAGTTCTGTCGGCCGGTAATTAAAACCTTGTTTATTTTCTAAACATTTGATACAACTTCTCTGTTGTGTATTTCAACGTTACTCTTAAAGGTCATTTTACTCAACTTTGACATTTAACTGCTGAACATATGTAGGTTTCCGAGAAGTTCTAAGTCACACCGTACCTCGATTATGCTTACTGCTGTTGAATAACCTGTATTTAGGCCTACATTTAATTTTAGAACAGTTATACGGTAAATAAGTTGGTAGCTGAAGCCTCTTCTCTTCTCCAGCAGAATGCTCTTTATGGTGGTGAATTTGACATGCATGACATATGACAGAATAATTTCAATTGAATCCACAACCATTGAAATAGATAAGCATTGGAGTGGTGACTGCGAACTGGCAATCATATTGTGGTACGCCTCCGGCGAGATGGTACAACAATCAGCGCAGGGCGCCAGGCAAAGATTGGATGCGTAAAGACGAAGATAGGCCAGTTGACGTGTCTTGGAGGAGGTATATGTCCAGGAATGGACTATCGTAGGCTGTTGTTGACGATGATGATGTTTTCAAATTCAAATTATTTTTTCGACATAAGAAATTACATTTCATTTGTCAAACGTCAGTCCGCCGAGTCATTATGATTTCGTAATAAGGTTCATATGGATGGAGAAAAAACGACAAAAAAAATTCCGCAGGTATATACAAACATACATACATACATACATATCATCACCACAGAGCTCCATCTGCTACGATCTCGGTATACTTCCCTTGCTTCCTCCCCACTCACAGGTATCCTCTAGAATTCCGCAGAGAAATATTCCGCCGGTCTAGCATATGCTAAGATATACTCAAACGAGTATTAATTCATAATAGTCATAAATCAAATATTATAGATAAGACGTACATTCAACTTATATTCAACAATTAGAATTAAAGGTTTGAGTGCTTATTTGTTTTAAATCAATCCACCGCATTTAAGCGGCACTCTCAGAACTAATATGTACATTGCCGTGTGAAATATTTAAATAATAAATATTATTAAACAGGTTAAAACTGACCGTACAGTGACATATATTATGATAGCTATCACGACCCTGTGATATGCACTAACGCTTATAAAATTTGATCGATTTTAGGATCAATAGTTTTTGTAAATTTGAACCCAAGTTAGCGGTTTCTTGGTGTAAATATGTTATCCAAGATAAAAAATTATAAGATAGAGATTTCCAGCTACAATTTAACAGATTTTTTTTCATAATCTATATATGTCCTACTGCTCGGCACGGACCTACAAATTTCTAAAGAAATGGAAATTAATCCATAACGCTTGTTCGACGGGCAACTCAGACTGGGAATAAATACTTGTAAGCCATATATATGTATAGGTATTTTATCCCGATGCAGAAATCAAACCGATGACCGTTGATTCAAAAGCTTCACCTCAACGCCAATTATATCAATAATTACAAGTTTTTGCACACCAGTTATAATGAGTTAATTATGTCATTTTATTAGATGAATATAAAATTCATTTTTCATATACTGATTAAAAACAAAAATATGTAAAAGTAAGTTTATAAATATTTTTCAAACGTAAGTCATGAAAATTAGTAATTTTTTTTATAAAAACAGATTTTTGTTCATATTTCAATCAGAATTGTTATTCATAGATATAAGAATAATATAACTGTTCTATAATTAAACGTAGACTGAAAATGTTCTATAATATGGTATATAAGAAAATATTTTCTATCACAAGGAATCGTTGAAATGTTTACTGCGGCTAAAATAAGAAAAAAACACACCACGAGTGAACCCTTTGTTGCCATTCATCCAGTGGAAATTGATAATGGCTATTGCTCAGCGAATATATTATTGAATTTTGTCACCACTGGTCAAATTTAAATGTGAAAAGGAAATTTATAGAAGTTATAAATCATTAGATTAACTTGCCAACAGTTTGATACAATTAATGATAAAAAAGCTAATAATCATGTTGAATAGCTGATGGCGTCTTGCTCAGACGCCCACTACTCAATAAATAAATATTTATCTATCGACACAAAAAAAATGAATCGAACCCCTTTTTTTGTTAAACCATAAAGAAGAAACAATAGCAAAAACAAATATCCAAGTTTAATATTTTTTATTTTTATATATATTAAAATTTCACTTTTATGTGTAGGACTAAAATCTTAAATAAATAATTTAATAATAAAATAATACTTATTTGTCGCAATGATTCAAGCAAAAGCGTAAACTTCTTTTTTTGATCTATTACAATGAGAGTAATTTTCAAAATTTACGATGTCAATGGATTCAAGGTTTTGGTATTATAAATATACTTTTGATATTCTGCGCACATCCTCACCGCCTTGCGTTATTGCAGTAGGGTGGAATTTATGATGGTGCTTATTTAAAAAGACAATTCTTTTTAAAATATGGTTTTGATCTTTTAAAAAATTCATTTTTGAGTCTTATGTGAAACGTTACAAAAATATCAATTGATAACAATCCACACAATTTCAGGACACATAAATTTCAGGACATTTAAATAGTGGTCGAACTATGATAACATTTATTTAACGAATATATTTATACTATTTTGTATGATCATTATACTTTATGAACTATTTGACACCGTCGTGCTAGCTGCATGACGGTATCAAATAATTGATGCAACAAAGATCAATATTTTCATGTCGCTAGTATATCCAACTTATCAAATCAATCAAACAAAACCATGAACCTTAATGTAGTTAATAATAGAACCTAAAATATTAAGGGGTTGTATTTCTGATTAAGAAAAATAATCAGAAATACAACCCCTTCCCCGTGATCAAAATTGAGAATTTTCTTAAAACGAAACATATAGTACATTGATAATCTCACTAAATTATTACAAAAATTATATATATAGATTTACTATTTTCATATCAGTAAATAAGTACAATTATATAAAGAATATTAATTAAGTTTTCTTTTTTTTCTTCATGGAAAGTGACTTTATTTTGAGAAGCTTGTTTCTCAGAATTTAAACAATGTTCGAATAAGATACAATATTTCTCTTTATAAAATTAATTCTGAATTCCTAGTATTAAAAGATTGTATCCGAGGCTGCTCAAATTAATGTGAATTTATTTAGATTAAATATAAGACTGAATAAATACTCGATGTTAACACTAATGATGACTTAATCTATTGTACATGATCTTACACATTAGAGTTGCCTTTTTTTATTTATCATATTATATATTAAATATTTTTTTACATTATTGTACGTCATACACAAACTTATATTAAGTAACCTCATCACGATGGTAATACAGTGGGTGCGATTCGATTAGAAGATGTTAATGCTGGTTGCCCATTGGTATTAACAGCTTTATCGAATACTGGGGCCACGGGCTCGGAGCCCGCGGGCATGTAAGATGTATATGGTAATCTGCACAAATCGCAGATTCCATCGGCTTGATGCCGTGTCGAATATACACGTGTGTGTGTGTCGATTCTAAACAGTGGGTGCGTGTGCTCAATTTGTGTATGTATTGTGAGTAGTGTACGTTTTAAGTAGCAATTAGAGTGTGCAACAGTGTGAACAGTGGGTATACCGATTACGTATCTCTCTCGTGACAGTTTGTGAAAATGATGTGCGAGTTCACTTTTCCTTAATCAACTATTGGTGAAATTAGAATAATTTGTGTAAACATTTTTTTAGACTATTTAAGGGAAAAGTTTCGAGATAATAACGTAGTGACAAGGTATCCTCATTTCGAGTTCCATATCAAGATTAATAGTTGTATGGCCTACAGTTATTTGTTCTGAGTTTAGGTATTTGTTTTTATAATGGTACCGCCAGCACAGGGAATACTAGTACACATTATACACATTTTATCGCTTTAATACATAAGTTGGATGGCTAATGTATATCAATTGAACCGTCAAAATTAAGGTTCCATTGAAATACATTCAAGTGGCGAGCAGCATCTGGAGCATCCCTTTAAGAAAAGAGCAAAAAACTGGAAATTGATGATTATGATTTTAAATATTATCATATTTTTAATACTTCACTACAAAACTAATTTTTAAATAAATTTGTTAATTTTTTGATAAATAAAGTACAATATTTAAAGTGGTTATATGGTAATATGTTTAAGTTGCGTCTATAATTTAGTACCGTACTGTCATAACCCGATATAGTTCCTTTATAATGTCGAATCAGCATTCTACTTATTCCAATATATTTTTATTGTGTTCTAACTACTTGGTCAGCATTTTTATTTTACTTGTTTTATTACATGTTAAAGTTAGATTCTGTCAGTCGCGAAGAGCGGTTCGCTCCGGGAAATTCGGAAATAGGTGCCAGTAAAGACTATAGCTTTGGAAATTGTTTAAAACATTAAACTCCACTTCAGTTTCTTTTTTTAAAGACAAATGGGGACGGCCACCTAATAGTACGTTTGATTTTTTATAGATGATGATAATCATTTTATAAATAATATAATACAGTTCATAATGCTCTAATGGCAGATATAATATATCTTTTCAATGTTGACTTAACATTTTTTTTAAATTGTTTGAATATTTAATATTAAAACATTTATTTCAAATTTATTTCATTGAAGGTAAATACTAATTTCTTCTGTTCGATAATTTTTCATCAAAGTTGTCACAATAAATCTTACCCCCGCATACATCCCGCATTCGAATACTTCAAATATTCAGCTGGTAGGTTTGTATATCCATTATGATTTAGAAAGGATTGTATAAAAAATGGAATAATTTGGAGGGTAGTCACGTTCGCAGCTTACAGATGTGGAGCGGTGTGTAGGTAATCAGCGTCAGTTTCCATTTTTGTCTTGTCTCTTATATTTGCAAAATTTCGTAATTATGAATGTTCATCGGATGTCGGTTCTATAAATAAATAACTAACAAGTACACAAATAGGAATGATAGTATGAAATATAATAGTGCTTACAAAATTAGATATTTTTGTAAATAATAAAAGGAGTAGAAAGACAAAAAAAGAAAATATATTATATTACAAATTAAAGCTCTTGGACATATCACAAAGTTTAAGTTCACTTGTAATAGAGTAGCGGTGCTACACCGTAAATTCAATCTGCTCTTTGAAACCCGTGAATAGTGAGAGGCAGTAAAAGAAAATCTAATTTGGATTTGAAGGATTACACGGCGAGTCTTGTTTCGGCCTAGTGGAGGGATCGGGAGACAGGTCGCTTCGCGCCACCTTATCGTGCAAATTGAATAGAAGGCGTAAAGATTTTGTGTAAAGACATTTTGAAGTAAATCATTGCGTTCCTATGTACGAGAACATCGATTACACTTGATGAAGCGAATTAATTGCTTAGTGTTAAGTTGGTGACTAATTGTATAAAATAAAACTATAACAATATTCCATAAACTTACATAATGATAAAGTATCTGCAAAAACAAATGCATATCAACATTGTCTCGTGTGACCGCTTTTATCTACTAATGGCTCGGTTTATCCAGAATGAATTATTTGAAAATAACTGAAAGAATTGAGTAATGTTAGCCCACATCCAGTGAACATGAATACTGGAAGTTCATACTATATGCTACCCTTCTCTTTTTTCCACTCGCCATTTCATTTTATATTGTACTTTCTCAAAGTCCAGCTCTCTTGCCATTGTAAATGTTTATGAGTGAAGATGATTCTCACTTATAACCTTATTATAAAATAAGAACAGAAATTCCATTATAATATATATATATATATGTATATATATATATATATATATATATATATGTATATATATATATATATATATATATATATATATATATATATATATATATATATATATATATATATATATATATATATATATATATATATATATATATATATATATATATATATATACAACTCTTCCTTTGTAGGCTACATATGGGACTACGCTCTAAATATTCCACTTTATTGTACAATACTCTCTGCGTCATGTTAAGAAGCGGAGCTAAGAGGTAACTATGAATAATTTAGATGGTCGTTGGCGCATATACCATTTATGGAATTGTCTACAACATGACGGCAAGGGTGGGAGAATGAACGAGCTGTCATTCCCAAGGCGGTCTCGCGTAAATGTAATGCAATACATAAATCTGTATTAAATTAAACGTGTTTTGTAAATTTTATTTTGCTCATTTATAAAAAGGTAATAAAATTTAAATTTAAATTAAAAATAAAATTAAATTAAATGAAAATAATATTATATTATAAATATTATTATGTAATCATAAGTAGTGTGTAATTTATGTTCTATTTTCGAAGTGTTACATAAGATTTCAGCTCGGGAGTGTAGGCTCCCCCAGTCATTGGTCGCTTGCTTGGAACTTGGAAGTGATGAAATTTGACGTCCTTGGATGACTTCACGTTGTCTCTAGATGTACCTATATCCGAATCCTTAATGGTCTCGTCGCTCAAATTATACAAAACACACACAATACAAATATAACTTTTCTATTACCATTAAACATCGATTTATTTGTTCCAACAATTATACAATTTATCCTGTTTGATGTCATACATATTTTAATAATAAAAACTCACAACTTATACTTTTTAATACTTTGTGACTGTGAAAAATTATCATTAATTTTATAATGTAGGATACATTATAAAATTACTGTAGGATACTTTATAAAATTTATGATAATTTTTTACCATCTTAAAGCAAACGTTAAGCATGGTTTTAAAGTCATTTTTGTTTGAAATTATTTAAACAACGAAATCGAATAACTACATAATCCACATGGAAAAACAAGAATAATTTTCAGGTTAAGCTTGAACTATTATTATTTGGTCATTCCTAACTGCTTATCAATGTTTAATAATTTGCCAAAATATTTGTAAAATCTGCCATTTACATTGAAGTATAGTTGACTAAACCTTTTCCAATATTTTTTTATTTGTTAGGTACATTCTACATTTGAAAATTGAATTTTCAAAATATACTGGTCACTAATCATCCTAAAGACAATCTTTTAAAGAAAAACAATACAATTTCTTTTAAGAAATTAACGAGAACTAAGCTTAATGGAGCAGCAATATATTAAATGACTAACGATCGAAGCAGGAGTCGATGTTAGTAGGATTATCTCAATAGAAATTAAATTCTATATATGAGTTGACATTTTCTATTAAATATTTGCAGTCCATGTGGATCTTTTAAATTCTAATCAAGATTAGCTTATAGTTTAAGCAATTAAAATTTTGAATTTTACAATTTTGTTTTTACAGCCCATACATGTCCCACTGCTGGGTACGGGCCTCACCATTTCTCACTGCATTTGTCTAAGGCCGATTTTTCGTTGATTGATAAATTGTTAAAGACAATCATGACATTATTGTCCGTAATTAACATGAGAAAAGTAATTATGGATGATGATATTGTAGTTTTGGTGCGAATATCTTAATGTTTTAGGCAGATATTTTAAAACACATTTATTTCAATGTTTTGAATACTCGAAAAAAGTTGCAGGTAAAGATGTTATAAAGGCATATTTACACGATTTCCTACATGCCTTTTTTCTGTTTGTTTATGTAAACTGAAGCAATATTATTTTTATAACATTTCAACCAAAATCTTATCAAATTAAAAATATTTAAACTACAAGTTTTTAATTTACCTTTAAAACAAAAAATAATCTGTGTATTGTATGTGGGTGGTTGGGTAGTAGAAATTTGGCATAAATATTTTATATCGATGGTATATCCTTCAGTTCTATTCTGATTCTATTTTGCGTCTTATAATATGATGAGGGGAGCAAAGATTTGATTAAGCTATCGAAGCGAACTACTCACCTCGGATAATATATGAAAGGGGGAAATGTAACGTTCCCCTTATCAGTGAACTATATATTTCACCAATAATTAAATCTGATCTCATCTCACTCATTACAGTATTAATGGTTTTGCGGTGTGATAATGTTAGTTATTGATATACGAGTACGTTAGTTATTGATATACGTGTATATTAACGATTTTATGCTATATTAGACAATTAATTTTACTTCTTGATAATAAAATTTCGAATAAAACTTCAATAATGCTTATTTCACTTAGGTTACCTTTATCTTAGGTATCATTATAATTCACAAACTACATTAACCAGTCTCATTATATATTTTTGAGGTGTTTCTGGTATTTTGTTAGCCAATTTTAGTTTTCCACTTTTATCCATTATTTTTTTTATTTTTCCAAGACAAATTTATTTTTAGCGAGTAGTAAATAGTTTTATTGTGAAATGGTGGCATTCACTATTAAAGGCTTGTTTGACTTTGCTACTTCTCTCCTATCTTGATTTAATCTGCGTAACTTTAATTTTTTACTACAGTAGGACATATACTGTGATAGTCATTTAAAATTCAAGTAGGTATTAAGTGCGCGCTTATTCGCAAAGAAAAACTCAGTCTTATATAGAGAGATAATGCGGTTTCAAAATCACCGTCAATTTTCACAATTATGACAAAATCATTTTAAATATTTTAATGGCCTAGATGATTTTTAGTTCGCAATGTTTTGTGTCCATATTACTTATATATAGACTCCCTCGTGACAGGCAATTCACACGTAAATAAGGTATTTTTTGATAAGTAAAAGAAATTGTTTTGTAATAAAACCACAATTTTTTAGGTGTTTTCTTTAGGTTATAAGTTTTAATTGCTTTGAAAAGTAGAAAGAAATAATTACTTGAGCATAGTTTTTAGAGGAGTATTTTATTTGAAGAAATAATTTAAAAGTAATTTTTTTAAAAGTAATACATAAGTAATTTGCTGAACAACTATACAATACGGTATAATATACATAAGTATATATATATATATATATATATATATATATATATATATATATATATATATATATATATATATATACATATATATATAATATAAAATTCAAGTATCTTTCTGTGGTTTCAAATGTGCCGAAACTTTAACATATCTTTATCTATCAGCTAATTTTGGTAACGAATCAACTTTTTTTATACAATATTTACGAAGGCATACCAGTATAGGAACGTATGTACTAAAACAGGACGCCAGCCAACCATAATCATTGAATTTTTCTTACTAAGCTTGCCGTGTTAAGCCCTTATGTTTGCTAAAGTCCCAAAAGATGTATTTGGCAATAATAAATAAAAATTACAATTAAAATATTTTTGGAGGATCGTAATAAATGTGTAAATAGGAGAGAGGAAATCTAATCTCTCTGTATTTACATAACCATTGGACTAAAAGCTTGATTACTGATATAAATTTGCATTTGTAATTGGACTGTGGCCAAACTGCCCGCAGCGATGACAGGTGCATCAGTTAGAGTGGATGAATCGTAATGCATTTGATGTTTCCACGAATAGCGATAAAGCCAATGACAATTAGTTAAGAAATAAAATTCAGTAAATTGGAACAGCGGAAAACATAACAATATATTTTCACTGTATGTAATAAAAAGTTCAAACATTTATCCACAATACTCAATTTGCATTTAATTATAATACACTATTAAACTAAACATTAACCTATTACGATATGGGGAAATTCAAGAGAAGAGTGTATGTTCGTTAGAGGCCAGCAATCCATCTGCGACGTCTTCAGCGTTGCTGATGTCTATGGGCGGCGGTGATTGCTTACCAGTAGGTGACCCGCATGCTCGTTTGCCCGCTCTGCTATAAAAAAAGACATACGAGTATATTGAGTTGATGATGTATTAATTTTTATTTGTTATAATTTTGTTTTCTAGCATTAATTTATATTTACTAAAAATTATTATAATTAATAAAATAAAAGAATCAACTTCTAAATTTTTTTAAATAAAATTCTAAAATAGAATTTTATTTAAAAAAATTTAGAAGTTGATTCTTATTATAAACCGTATTTGAAAGTAGGAAGTGTAATCTTAAGGATTATAGATATTGTGGATTTAAGCTGCCTATCTCTTTTTAGTTAAGGACTAAAATAAAAGTATATTTGATGTATTTCAAACTTATTTTAAATAAGTTAGTGCCATACTATTTTTATAAGGATAGATAGCAACAACAAAGAAGTAGGTTATTGTCTTAAAATGATATACAGACGCACGTAATGTGTAGTAATAAGTCCAAATCATTTTATTATTCGAGAAACTGATGTTTTCTGAGTAATAAATATAGCTAAGAATTCTTAATTTGATTTTTCTGAGGCTAAATTGGATTTTTTTTATAAAAGTTTTTTTTTAATAAATTGTTGTATAAAGCTTACCTAAAATAGAAAACAATGATTAGAGGATATAAGATATGAGAGAGTATAGACGTACAAAAAATACCATTAGACATTAAAATGTGCAATAAATATTTTGTTTTCAAGAATATACTATAACAATACGTAGGTATAACGTACATATAAATGGGTATAACTGCACTATTATAGTTCTATTTTAATTGGGACTTTTCAATTTCCAAATAATACATAATAAGTCCTTTTACAAAATAACTAATCATTATTACAAAATACTAAAAGAATACCGCATTTATAGATTAAGATTACAATAAAGGCTGAGGTAGGTTTTGAATGAAATTTTGTACTACGAATTTCGAAACGTTTCCTCCAGTGTTTCATTTTATATTGAATAAAATAAACTAGAAAAGATCCGCACACGGCTTCAAATTTGATAAGGGGATTGATGGAAAGAATAAATAAAGTAAAATCAAGTTGTTTGAACTATTCATTTTTCAAATTTAAGATATAAAATGAACAGAGGATATGCTGCTAAAATATTTTTGGTTTTAATTTTAACACAAAAATCTAGCAAATATATAAAAGTGTTATTTAGAATATGAGCGTTAATACCATATTTCTGCGCTTTTAAATGCTTATTTATTCCAATAAATAAAGAGCAAATATATGTACTTTGGACATGTGACGTTTTTGCCAAATGATAATTTATTTTTAAGAATACATAACAGCTAAAGAACGTTCAAATTATTATTTTTACCATAAAAAAGGCATCCGTTCAATCACATAAAATTGAGAGCAGCTGAAGCGCTAAAGCGAGTACTCGCGTCCTCGAACTTTGACAGTTTATATGAATTTTATGATGGCTTCTTATTCTAAATAAAGCTTTGGGAATATACGAGTTTCACGTTCGTTATTTTTTGTTAATGAGATCTATATCCTAAATGAAGTCGGTACTATTTAAACTCAAATTCAATTTTCGGGGTTCATAAGTTTCGAAAACAACGCATCCAAATTTCGCTTAAATTCGTTTCGAAAAAAAAAAATCGTTTCAAACGAAAACTCGGACGATAGAGTGCCTTATGTGTTTATGCACAAAGTATTTAAAAATATAACTAGCGGCCGTCCCAGATCGAAGGGGGGGGGGGACCGTTGCATCTGCTCCGGGCGGCAATTGAATGGAGGCCCCAAATTCATATGTTTACAAAAATATGTTTTTATAAACATAAATATATTATATACATATACATGTTATACTAGGAGATAAAGGGAACATAAGTCTAGGCCCTGTCCAGCAAAGTTGATACTTCTGAGATTTTCCAAAAGAAGTCATCATAAACAAGTCGCCTTGAAAGAACATACAGGATATTGGTAACGATAAAAACGAAAGCATATATATTTATTAGAGATATATTCTGCCTAATTGAATTAATAAACATTAAAATTTTTATTTTCGATAACCAATTGGCTCAGTGGCAAGGCCTTCCCCCAGCGGCGTCAATGGCCCCAGGTTCAATCCCCGCATCGGAATAAATATATGTCTGGATTTAAAAATATTTATTCCGAGTCTGGTATCCCCGCCAATCCGCATTGGCCAAGCGTGATGGGTTAACAACATCCGTTTCTCCAAAAATGGAGAGGCCCGTGCTCAGCAGCGGGGCATATATGAGCTGTTAAAAAAAACATTTAATTCAATGATAACCAATTGGCTCGGTGGCGGGGCTGTCGACTACGGAATCATAGGCTAATTGCGGCTTTAATTCCCGCATCGCTATAAATATACATATGTATATAAAGCCTGCAGATATTTAATTCGAGTTTGGTTACCCCGCCTATTCGCATTGAACAAGCGTGATGGGTTAAATGTCTGTTCCTTCAGAAATGAGGAGGCCCGTGCTCCACAGTGGAACATATATGGGTTGTAAAAAAATTATTGTATTTAATATATATTAAATTTTTGTAATAAATAATACAACATATATATGATGTTTTCAAAAAGATGTATTTATTGCATTGACATTTAATATTTCATAAGATTTATTGTATTACCGCAGCGATCCAGGCCATTATTTTAATGATTCCAATAAGCGGATAATACATTGGTTTGTTTGGAACTCACTTATCGTTTATTAACTATGTATCCCCTACGAAAATTAAATAAATATTATTATAGTAGAGATTAATGTATGCCTATCTGCCATTATCTACAGCCACATATTAAAAGATTAATTTATAAAAGATTTATTAATAATTCAGTATATCATATTTAAAATATTAATTTTAATGTTATAGATACTATTTAATATTAAATCTACAAACTGTTAGCACTAAATCAAATCAGTATTGTTAATTATGAGCTGTTGAAACCAAACAAAACCATCACTGGAGAACGGTGTCGACTGAGCCGAGCACTGCGCTAACAGCTAAGAATTATTTTAATTTTTTTAAACATGTAACAACTACATTAAGCCAGTATATACTCGTCCATTATTTCAGTAGCTCTTAGGGTAGGTCTCGTTGTATTTGAACACAAGAATTTGGATCCCCGTTAGAAAGTAAAAAAATGAATGACAAAAAATATGCTTTTGGTCTGATTTTATATTTATTATGGTTAATTGAAAAAAATAAAAAATATGTTATAAACTGTTTTAGGAAACAAAAATTATACTTTTAAATAAATTACTGCTGGTTTGAATTACGATAACGATCATTGATTTGCTGACTATGCTGCACGGTACGTTAGGTACATGTACATGTACTTACATTTTGTAAGCTAAGTTGTCTATAAATTATTCTAGATTGCAAACAATTGAATGACGAGACCAAATTCAGATAAGCTCTTGAATCTACATCGAACATCGGTGACCATTGTTCGTTAACTGATTGGAAACAATGCCGAATTCAGTACCCGCTGTGAATCCCATTGGAACACTGGATATCATCGAGCTTCATTACGCCATCGAGATCAGTGGCGTTAAGTGTATCCTGAAACCAATTGTTTGCTTTTCATAGCATTATATTTTATAAGATATACAATTAAAAGTATTTATGTTTCATACCTTTACTCCACATTTCAAAAATGTATTTATTTTTATCCAGCAAGTTAATAATCGTCAACTTTTCATTATTTGTTGTCGCAGGTTCAATGATTAAAAAGCTCAATATATTGTTATCCTATTTTCTTCATACCTTACCTGTACAACATCTCATAAAAAATAACAATTGCTTTTGTTAACAAATAAGCATGTTACGATACTAATTAAATAAAGACAACAATAATAAAATTAAAATAAAGTAATGGTTTTTTGTTATGGTAACGTAAATTATGGGAACATACCGATTATACAATATTATTTTGTTAATTTAAAAATGTGTTTGCCAGCTTTGTGCCACCTATAATGCTATACGCATGGGATGTTTATCTTATTGTAAAACTAATTTAAAATTGTGATTATGAATGCAATAAAAAAATAAAAAAAATCATCTTACAGTGGGTCCTATGGGTCAGTATATATCCTTAAATAAAGGTATGTCTTAAAATAGGCACGTACGTCTTGTATCAATTTGATATTTTATGTGTTTAATCCTTTTATTTAACCTATATATTAAATATATGTCATACTGTTAAGTGATCGAAAAACTTTTCAAACTCGACACTTCTAGTTTATTACTGACTAATTTCGTAATATTCCCTGTAGAAACGCAGTGCCTAAGTAAATGATGCGTGTTAAGTTATTGCCTCAGTTGCCGATGCATGCGCTAACTTTGCGGTTCCCATGTAAACTTAAGGAGTCATTCTTGTCACGCCGCATTAATTTTGATCTAATTTCCAACTTTCTTACATAACAAATCAAGAAGAATAGTCATGAAAGCAGACTGAATGCAATAGAAATGAGTGAAATGTGTTGAAATTAAGAAGTATGTGTGGTTTAACTTTGAGTACACCACACATAGTTCTGAATGCTCTCATTTATATACATATATACAAAGTTAGGATACAAGAGTGCCCTTAACCGACTGGCTTGCATGAGGAGAGTAATGAGTGTGGAGGAAGTAAGGAAAGTATGTGGAGATCATAGCAGATGGAGATCTGTGGTCTCTGCCTACCCCTACAGAAGACAGGCGTGACGATATGTATGTATATATGTTACATGACATATACAATAAAATTATAAATTGGATAAGTCTATTTAAATTTAACTCTGACATATATCTCTAAATAAGGTTTCTCGTTTTTGAAACAACAGCCTAATATTTTGCTTCAATTTTGCGCGAAAGTGGGATCCATTAACAAAAGTGAAATAATGGTTAAGTGCACATTAGTGTTTTTTTGCCTCAACGTTTGGGAACCCTTCAACTTAGGTAAGCGTTAATTGCGCCGTGAGAAATGTTACACCTGCAACACTGTATTGCAGGCATATTACAAATAGGACGGTTATCCTAGAACAAGATAATGTTTTATCATAATCAGACTAAAAATGACATGACATGACCTAAACAGATCAGTAGCACGGTGTTCGCTTTCGGAACTTAGGGTTGCGAGTTCGATTCTCAGATCGGAATAAATATTTGGTTTTGTATTACTATGCTAGTCCATATAGTTTGTGTATTATAATGACATAAGTTATATAGATATAGTTTATTTTTCAATCAATCAATCAATAGCCCATGGCAGTCTACTGTTGAACTTATGTCCAAGAAAGCCTTCCCCAAGAAGCGCCACCTAGTCCGATCTTCGGCATCACGCATTCAGTTTCTGCCAGCCGCCTTGTACGTATCGTCGTACTATCTAGACTTGGGTTCGTCCCACACTATTGCCTCGATGCTTTCTCTACTCCAGTGGTGGTCGAATCTTTAACAAACGTGACAAACCTATTGCCAGTTCAGTTTGTTATTATAATTCGGACCACTGAACATTTTAGCAGTGAGTAAAAATATCGTAAATAAATGGCAAACGATGAACGAGAATACCCATTCTCGTTTGTCGTTTGCCATTTAATCAAATACTGCCGTAAATAGAAAAAATGCTAGCGTGAATGAACCCTTTGTAACAATTCATCCAGTGAGAATTAATAATGACTGTAAGCACAAAAAATACTGCCCATTTTGTCATTGTTTGATTTCTTTACAAAAAAAGAAAAATGTCACGTAACTTTTTAAACATCATTCAAGAGACGAGTGTATGTATTCACAAAAGGCCGGCAACGCGTCTGAGACGCCTCCGGTGCTGTAGATGTCTATGGGTATGGTGATCACTTACCACCAGGTGACCCGCGTGCTCTTTTGTCTGATCCGCTATAAAATGATGCATACATGTTCTTATTGATTGATCAATGCACAGTTGAAATGTTATATTATAAGTTTACTAACACACCAAATAAATATTTTAAAATTATAAGTAATGAAAAACATAAAATATTTTTTATGGAAAAACTAGACGGATTAGAGATCAGATGAACTGTAAATTATCACCACTGCTCCAACATCAGGAATAGGAGTCAAATTAGATATTTATATACTATAAAATTCAGTAGATGTGATGGTGTGTTAGTGCCTTTCTTCATATTATTTAAATATTATAATTGAAAACATATGCTATCGATCGTTACAAAATAAATATATGAAGTATGAACACTAATATTATAATAAAATGAAATATTTAGGTAATGATAATAAAATGAAACATTTGTATTCAGTCATCAAGAACGACCACTATAAAACTAAAGGTTGGCTTATTGGATTTGTTATCATTAGACATAAAATAAGATGTAGAAAACAAGGATGTATTTAATGGATCCGCAGGGAATTCTCTTTGTTACACTATAAGGCTGAAGATTGGTTTGGTCGTAATGATTGCTAAACTTTGATTGAACCGTGCCAAAACCCGTTCGCGGATTCTCTTTGATTAAAGGCAACGTAATTGACATGTGCGCACTGAAATGCGTTCCGAGTAATCAGATGTTGTTTCGTTCATGATACAAATATTATCTATGTTATATTTATTTCTCATTACCTATATTTTACCTTTAAGAGTGTACTTGATCGTTGATCTTTAAGAGTCTATAAACTGAGCAGGTGGTTTAAAAGTAAGTATCTTGCACCAGTAAAAGTAGATATTTGTGAGAAAAAAAGAGAGAAAAACTACATAGTAAAAAGGCTAAAACTTCACGCTTACAGTACACAAATCGCAAGGCACACAATCAGATTCAACATAAATACACTACTAGTACGCAGGACAAATGTTTGTTCAATGTAAGAAGGGCTCTGACCCTCGGACCCTGTGCTTTAATCTAACAACATGTTTTAAATAAAACTTCTTTTCTATATTGTTGACCTTTGTTTCTTTTCTTTTTTTAAAAAATCAAGAGCATGGGAATGTTTGTTATTTTATATTAACTACAAAATCGTTGCAAAAAGCATGCACGCCTAATAACCACTCACAACTTAATAAAAAAAATTATTTTTAAAAATAAATCTTAGGCTGAAAATTATGTTAAAATAATAAAATTTGATAATCTTTGAGTCCATGTTTATTTATTATTGTTTTAAAAACATACTACTCTACTATTATTTAGTATTTACTGAACCCTTTCAATACAGCAAGTAATTTGAATATATTTTTCGATTTCATTCTACTTAACAAAAGGAACACTCTAATTTTACAAACAAGGAACAAAAAAAGATTTCTATGACTAATAAAAGTAAATGTAACAACAAAAACAATAACATTAAAATGTTAAAATTGCATACAAAAGTAGGTATGTATATCGCAATATAGAATATCAAAATAAACATATTACATACAACATTCCTTTTTTTTAATGTTTAATTATTAAACATCTTATAATTAATTAGGTTTTAAACCTCATATAATAAGATTTCAAATTATTATTCGATATTGTAAAACTAAACAACCAAAGAGATGAGATAAATAGTAAAAATTTGAAAGTTTAGAAGTATCTGTAATGTCGCTCCGTTACGTGCAGCGACGATCTTTTAACAAAGGCTGGATCCGTGAACCCAAGATCAAGGTGGTGCGTTTTGGGAGACCACGCTTATGTACTTCTGTACGGCTACAGACTGGTAATGATCAATATTTAAATTGTTTCAACTTCTTGTAAGCTAGGCATCTACATTTATGCCTTGCCTTATCGAAATATAGTAGTAAGTTACATATTCTTTTTCTTAGTTATCAATGAATTTACTAATTTAAAAATTTTACTTTGAATGTCATGGAATCTTAAGAGTGGTAGAGCTACGCTGCAGACGAAGACTGTAAAGAATGGCATATTATTTGTTTGTAGCACGAATGGGCCGGCTCGCCCGGGGAAGTACTACACTCTCGCAGAAAACTGGCGTCTGAGTTGTAGCTTAGCTACCGCGCTTCGTCCGGTAAGCGGTTGAGTTCCGGAAGCCCAAACCTGCTCCCTCTCCCATAATCACACTTTCCTAGCACTATGATGTCTATGGGCGGCGTTGATTGCTTTCCATCATGCATTTTAATGATGAATTTCTTAATATTTATATATTATACTAAATACATATATTAATTTCATAATAAAAATTTTTTTTCAAAATCTACTTTTATAACCAGAAACCCAATTTAAAATCCTTTTTTTACATTGTGTTATGCCAATTTCATAATGTAAATGAATTTTAATAATGAAAAATCCTATATTTTTAGAACTCTCCGTAATTTAAAATATGGCTTAGGAATTTCGTTATAAGCCATCCCCTTAGCACGTTTCGAGTATTAAAAAATGTTACTGTATTTCACAGACAAAGTGGATGAGACACAAAATATATTTTTAGGTTGGCAATAACGCGAAACGCGAATTACCTTTGTGTTCTTTACTAAAGCACGCACGAAGTGGCGCCCTATAAATCTGATGTTGGCGTTCCCACTTCTCACTTTACTGCTCCAGTAATAAAATAAAAATTATTCACAACGTTCAAAAAAGGTTATCTATTATGTTAGAGGGATATTTTTTAGCTACAAAATTCTGACTGATGAAATATATTAAAATCATATAATTTATTACATACAAAGTTTATATTTATTTTATATACAGCTCGATTTAATATATTACGTCCAACTTGTTATATTGGATAAAAATAATACAAACTATACATATTTAATTTGTGTGTGATAGTTTTATTCAAACAAATAAATAATATGGTTAAATATATATTATGAACAATGACGTAAAGCTTCTTTTTTGTTGGATAAAAGTTGCTGCTAAAAATATGTCCAAAAAATTTCTCATGTGACAACGACAATTGACTTACGAAGATTCAGGGTAACCTGACTTCTTTCCTCCGAGGACAGGTCAGGTTCAAAGGAATATCTCTTCCAAACCAAAATATATCTAGTTAGACTAGCAAATATTCGGCTTCGTTTTTTCTTATTATTTTTTTATAAGAAATAGAGTTTAGGTAATGCATCACAATCAAACACTTCGTTATCGGTCATTCGGGTGGCTAAATGTTGTGGAATTCTTCCGCAGTGGCAGATTATTCTCCAAACTCTGTGAAGAGAGTTATGTTTTATATAATGGACTGTATCTAACATTGGGACATATAGGGGCCATCCATAAATAAGATCACATGATTTTGGAACCATTGTCTCATGTGGAGATGAAGTTTAGAATTTTATCGCTTTAAATTTATTCATATTTTTTTATGGATAGGAGAGCAAACGAGCAAGCGTGTCGCTTGATGGAAAGCAATCAACGCCGCCCATAGACAACCGCGACACCGCAGGAGTCGCGGAAACGTTGCTGGCCTTTTAGGTATGTAAAGGCTTATTTTTTGAAGGTTCCAATGTCGTATCGGTTCGAAAAGACCGCCGAGTAGCTGGTGCCGCAAACTAGTGGTGCGTGGAAAGAAGTTACGAGAGAAACGCACCGTAGTAGATTGCCACTCATCCAGATGCTGGGGATGGAATTTTCCTTTACGGCGAGTTGTGCGGTTATGGAATTCGACGGCGGGTATTATTCTAAACAATTCCTCGGAACACTCCCCATGATAGAAGCGGTAAAAAAATGCTGAGAGATGAGACATCTCTCTGCAGCGGTAGAGATAACATATGATGACTTAAAGGTTAAGATTCATCCTTCTCTTGTCACTCCATGTTATATATTATTCCTTCCTCTTAATGTGACGTTAATTTACAAAATGCCAGACATAGGCCATTATAAATATAATTAAAAATAATTCAGTATATTTATTTTTATTTAGATTGTAGTGATAATTATTCCAGACCACGCGACTTTTACAATCGGCAAGAAAGGAATTGGCAATAATGCCACAATTTCAAACCATTTTATTACAACTGATGTTAATAAGCCTCACGAACCTATACTTTCCGATTTTCACGAAACCCTTATTATAACATAATAATACATCGCAGAATATGAAATAAAGTTTTATGATTTTCTGTTTGGCCTTAGCTAATTTAGGTTTCCGTAAAAGACTATAAAAGAATATCAAAAAATATAATGTAAAAAATATATATATATGTGTGTGTGTGTGTGTGTGTGTGTGTGTGTGTGTGTGTATGTGTGTTCGTGTATTTTTGACAGTGGTCATCATCAATAGCCTGCGGCAGTTTACTGGTGGACATAAGCCTACCCCATGACGCGCCACCTAGCCCGGTCATGGGCTTCACTCATCCAGTTTCAGACAGCCAATTGCGCAGATCGGCGCTCCAATTTGGTTGGAGTGCATCTCAAAAAGACACGGTCTCCCCTTTACCACAATCATTATTATTAGTTATTCAATATGGTTATGATTATGCAGTTTCTTAAATATTGATGCAAAAAAGTTATTTTTGCATACGACCACATTTTTCTTTATTAAGTGCCAGTAACATAGTTTGGCTATTACAACCTTTATTAAAATAAATTTTTACCAATAATGTAGAAAAATCCAAACCGCACGTTTTTTGCAAAGGAGTGTATAATAGGTCCGCCTTATAACGGTTTCGATACGCCGTGAGCTTAGATTTTAGAACCAAGTTCTATCTTTTTGTTAAAAACTAGGTCTGTGCATCGTAGATTTGCATGGGTAGGATACACATGTCGACAAGAAGCTATTATTGCATGTATGCTCAGAGGAAACTGTCTAGCAAACAATATTCGTTTCTTTCTGTTATAATAGAATCGCTCGTTTATACCTTGAAACGTTTCTTCTTTGTGGTTTTATATAATGTACTGTATTTTCTTTGACTCGTGAGATAAACGCAACTAAAATTATTTATTTATTATATTTTAGTTATGTTTTTTTGAATTGATTTTATTTATGTCGATATTTTATTTATAAATTATTATGCTAGGAACGTAATTTATTGCAAAATTTGGGAGCAAAAGCAATGAAACAGTCATTGTTTTTTGATACTAAGATTTTATTAACTGAAATGAAAAGCGGAAAAAAATAAAAACAATAATTAAAATATTTTATATAAGTTATGTATAAAATTTGCCTGACATGCTTCATAAACAAATTAAAGCGAATAAAATATCACTTTAATTATAATTATTGCAAAAATGGCTTTTCAATAATTGTGACAATATACATGTTTCACATTTTATTTTAAATCTTATTGGTCTAAAACGTTAAGGTTTAAAGGAGGCGCTTTTTCATTTTTTAAAAAATGTTCGTAATTAAATATATCTATCCCATAACTGTAATGAGTAGCAATTTCTATTAACGATCCAACATTAGCTTCTTCAGTTCTTTATGTCTTTACTCTTGCTCTTTCTTTAATTTATTTAGTCTGTAAACTTTCTTCTTGGTGGATTAAAATTTAAAATCTTAAAAAGATTAAATATTAAAAAATGTGGAAAGATGCCATCTTGCCATTAAATATCTTATCCAGTGTAATACATTTCGCAGCACATGTTCGTTTTCCGGTCTCGTCTACAGCGAGGACAGATGGCTTTCCAATGATTTAGTTTTATTGTCATCTGCCAACCTACAGTCGCTACTCTCTGGCTCAGTCGTGCGTTAATCATATTGTCTGGAATGCAACATACAGTAAATCTTACTGCACCGACCTATTGTGTGGTAATAAATAATGAAAACTCATGTAATGCATATTTTTGTACTGATTTCTATTCTTAAATGGACACACTGGTGGATGTAAAGTAGGATAACTGTTTACGATTCGATATTTATATTAAACTCACTTGCCCTGAGTAGTACATTTCTCAACTTCCTACGAATTTTAAATTTTTAAACAATTTTCACGGCTTCCTCTTTTAAACAACCTATTGGAAAGGAATTGTGCTTAATATATCAACGGTAGCCCCCAATTCTAAAGATCATAAGCAAATATAAGAAACAATTCAATATGTCTACTCGCTGAAAGCTTTGAGAAGAACGTGATCAGTCTCGAGCGCGCATTACAATGATTTTTACATAATTCCTTATGGTGGCCATTTCTTAAAGACGTCAAATATCATCATAAAATTTTCTATAAATTTTTCTGTTCTGGAAAGTAAAATGAGATTTATAATTTGACGAGTATCAAGATCTGAACTCGAACTCATTAATACATACAATTATTACTTTAGTTTTTGTCATTTCAATTATATTTTAATAAATATTATTCATACATATATGTGAATGTCGTTTGAGTTATTGACACAATTTTATTTTTGAATGATACAAATTTACATTCCATGAAAATTATTTAGATGAAGAGTATGTTGTAATTTAATAAACATATTTGATAGGTTAAATTCATTAAAGGTTTTTTCCCAGCCTACTTTATTTGCGTCCTGCATATATGTATACGTGGCCTCTATATTTACAGAAATTCCTTCCAGAGGAATGAATATAAACCCACCACGATTATCCAAGGATTTGCCGAGCACTTCAAACTCGGAATAGATACCTAAGCTAATTACGTCGTTGATATAATTTATATCTTAGACAAATTCCAAAAAGAATAAATGTAAGTGAACCATTTTAGGGTCATCTCAACTCACGAACTACAAATTTTGAATTATTGACTATAATATTACACATTAGATTGTAAATATTCAATAACAAATATAATTACAGTTCATTGCACACAAATTACTCACACATCTGTGTTAATATTGTTTTGTTACGAAAACTAGAAATAAAATTTTATATTCAGGTAAAAAATACAATCTTTCCAAATATTATTGACACTGATTCTCACAACAAACTGTTTATCTTAACTACTCTATGCATAATTTTTTGATGATTTTTACTTTAAGTGTTTGTTGTGAATGATTTTTTCTCAACAAGTTTCATTTCCATTATTTATATTATATATTTGAACACAGATCATCTAATTACGCATTAAAATTAATTTCATATTTTAAAATACACATAAGCTTCTCTTGACTTTAAAATTATTATAAACAGAAGTTATGTACAAAAACTCAATTTACAAGAATAAAAGTAAATATTTGTAACAAAACAAAGATATAAGAAAATAAAATTTTGATAGCTGTGTAAAAAGTTGACAATATATGCATGTCTTCGGTTGCTAGGCAACACTTTGTTACTAACCATTCTTTACGGAATTTGGCTAGAGTATACTAGAGTAAGTAGTTACGATAAGTATGTATCATATTAAAATATAATATTATTGCTTTTAAATAGATCGTTAAGATGTTATTTACGATACCATTCAGATATGATACACGTATTTAACGATATGAAATATACACGAAATATAAAATGTATCTTATTCGCTGACTTGAGCACTTATTTCATGAACTGCTGAACAGATTTTTAACATTATTAATACTGAATATATTAGTTATATTAAAAACTCATGTCTGGCTCCTTCAATATACTTATTACTGAAATTTCTATCCCTTTAACCGTCGGTTGTAAAATTGCAAGTAGCAAATCTATTATGTGCAATAATACAAGATGTCTAAAAATTGTTAATCTTTCTACATGCGTGTAGGTATAATAAATATTAAGGAATGCAAAATTATCAATAATAATGATTTTGTTTTAAATTATTATTTTTTATGATAAATTGTGTTACATTTTACGAAAATATTATCTTACTTTCTTTAATCATTCCCGCAGAAATATTTTTTATTAAAATGTTTTATGTATTTATTATGAAATAGTATATTATGTTTTTTGATTCAAGATTAAATAACAGCTTACAACAAACATACAGTAAGTAATTCTTATATTTTAACTTTTGACTGGCTTAGTTGTATTTTGTAATTCGTCATATGGCTATTTATATAGATATTCTTTTTCTCATAAAATTAAAAAATACAAAGTTTGTTCTACAATTTTTTTTCATAACTTTCGTGATATATTTTGTTTAAATTAAAAAAATATTTATAAAAATAACGACGTGTTAACGTTGATTTCAACAGCTCAAACGTCTAATCAATGACCTCTTTAGAAGTATAGGCATCAATGATCGCTTTAAAAAAGAGAAGCATGGTGCGATTGAGTGCTTTGTGTCCACGTTATACATATTGTCGATATGTTTTTATGTATATGGAAGAATATTTATATTTTTGTATAAAAAAACAATTTGTTAAGAAAATTTGTTTGTACAATAAAAGATTAAAATCTAAAAAAGGAAGGTAATTTTTTTACACTAATACGAGGACAGCCTGTATGTGTATTATATATTTCGTTATTGACATAAAAATATCATTGAATACCGGATATTGTTTATCGCTGTATTTTAAACACATGGTCACTCTTTTCGACGGTAAACCGGATTTCAGATTCGCTTCTATTTCCGTAACATGCGCTGAAATTTAATTTACACTTTTTCGTTGTGGAATCACCAAACACGCCGGAAATTAAAAACATCTAATATACTCGTAGTGTATAAAGCTGAACATCAACCCGTGTATTGTAGAAAATTATGTTCAAACATTTATTATTAAATTCAAATAACAAAGACCCGGTTAAGTGAAAACGTTTATCCATTTTGATTTTGATATATTAACAATATTATGAAATAAATATTTGAGGACTCAAATAGGGCCCTAGCTAAGTGTTCGTTTTTGATTCAAAATCATGTGTTCAATTTCCAAATTAACTTAAATATTAGATTATAAAGATCTAATGGCACTTATTCTTAGTTATGACGTTGTTCTGCGTCATTTATGCGTTTATTATAATGGCACGGAAAAAATACATTCAATGAAATCCTCATCTTGGATTGTTACGCCTTTTATTGTCTGTGTTATGTTTAGTTAATCTCGCAGAAAAACACTTTTTCACTAAATTTCTTATAAATAAATATTGTTATTTTTTTCAAAATATATTCCAATCTCGGCATTTTGAAAATTCACAATAATGGAATATAAATTTCACCTGTTACTTGAGGTATCTGTCGATTCAGCTAGACAGTAGTTCAACGCAAACGAAGAAGTAGAAGCGTGGCAATAAATTGCTCGGGGACGAATTACGATAAAGCAAAGTTGAAACATTTTGCAAACAGTCCTTTAAGATGGAAATATTTACGACTAGCTGACTAAGAGACACAATTAAAAATAAGCAGAACTTTTTCTCCAAAATGTGTTTTGAATATTATTAAACCAAGGTTAAATACGTTAAAATAGCCCGGAAAAGTATTTATACTTTTCCGGGCTTTATTTAGAATTCCGAAAGTATGTAAATACGTATGTCCATATAAACATATACGTTTGAGATCATTGACCCTAAATCAATATACCTATTCGGATTAATGATGATAATGGATGGGCTGTACAAAAAAGGACATAATGATTCATATAAATTGTGGCGTGACGACCGATTGGCTCAATGGCGCGGCCTTCCGCCCACGGAGTCAATGGTCGCGGGTTCGATTCCCGCATCGGAATAAATATATATATGGATTTATAAATATGAATTCCGAGTCTGGTAACCCCCCCAATCCACATTTCCGTTTCTGCTCTTTCTTTTCTTCTCTATCCTTTCCCTTCCCCTCCGCCAATCCACGGTCTGCCGTGCCAAACGTTGCGTGGCTAAGGGCGAGCTTAGTCGCAAGTGTGCCGACTGTCCTGGGATCGGGCTCCAGCGGGTACTATGGTGCCTTACCTCAGCATGCAGGGCTCTGCTGGGGCTGACCTCCATCCTCCCTTGCGGCTCGTGGGATTCACTAAGACGAACTTAATATACCTAATTTGTTGAAAAAATGACGGGGACGTGGTCCGCCACCCGTCACGTCCTGATTCGGATGTCCTGTAGCGGATAGAGCTCTGTGGTCTCTGTCAACCCCTGCGGGGGATAGGCATAAATATATATAAAAAAAAAAATTGTGGCAAATAAGTAACATCAGTGACATCCTGGTTCGATAAAATTATTATCTTCTATTATATTATATTTGTTATATCTCACACTATAAAACTATTCGAGGATGAAAATAAACGATACAATAGAAAGCCAAGTAATCAAAACAATTTCTACGCTACAAATCGGAGATGAGGTATTGTTCCCGTAAGAATCTTTGATATTGTCGCAAAATGTTACATGAAAAATATTGCGCTGCTAAATTTATGTTCCAATAATAGCTACTGTGGAATCGATTATATTTTCGGTAGATACATCTAAAGAAGAAACATTTTTTATCGTTGGTTCTATAGTTATTACCTACTTTTATCTTTTCCATCCACCCAAAGGTTGACTAGTAGAATGCCTTTCGGCAATAAGTTCACCTATGTAACAAAAGTGTAAATTAAGAATAAGTAAATAAAGATCTATCAATAGTATAATAAAATATTTAATTATTAATAATAGTACACTCTATTAAAACTTGAATTTGTAATATTATTAATGTTAACACGAGTTACATCAGTATGATAATACTTATGATTCCCAAAATGATATGCGTTTTCTTCCATTCTTCCATTAATGGATTTGTATAGAGTTATAACATCCCTTGGTTTTTTTTTATATAGACATGTCATATACCCGATGTAAATATTTTTTTATGTACTCTGTTAGTTTTATGTACTCAGAATAGTTTTAGAGACGAAATTGAGATAGGAACATGATGCCAATCCTCTGCAATCTGCTCCGAACAATAAGTCGCTCCCTAACAAAAGCCAGCCATTTGAACAAGTCGGAAACTTTTGTAAGTTTAGCTGTTTCTCGTCGGAAACTTGGCAGCGGTCGATCTTATAATGTTGGAAATAATCGTATTAGAGAAATAAGAACGGCGTTCACCCAATATCACTTAGAGTTTTGGCAACTTATAATAATTACTCTAATATTCTACTTAGTCGATAATTTACATGGTCTACACTTCATTATTCGAATGCATTCTCAATTTATTTGATTTGAAAATTGTAATTAAGTATTATATAATATTGCTAAAAATATAGAAAATATAAAAAGGTAACCTTGTTAGACAAACGCAAAATAGTTCTTTGTATATTTTTATATTATGAATTGTGAAGAGTGATAGTTGAGGAGTTGCTCTGCTGCGTATAAGTTTAATGTAATAGTCCGTATTTTTTTTTTTGGTTATTTCAGTATTAATGTTGTAAATATTATGCATATTACTTATTTAAAAAGATTAAAAATATTTTTTCTACAGTAAATTAGTCAAAAATAGTGTGATATTTTTTTAAATTATTATATATTTGCAATGTCAAAAAATAATTTTCTTATTTTGGACGTTCTGATTTACGACCCTTAAATGCAAAGTTATGATTGATGTATATTTAACTTTATTACAATTGTTATGACGTTTACCTTATATATTGGTAAATAAATAGATTGTAATGCTTTTCATTCATTCGTAAAAAAATCTGCAGGGCAGCAATTTTAGGTCACTATGTATATCGTCGGGATATGCAAAGGAATAATGGTTCACTGCAAAATTAATGCTATTTATATGTCGCTGGCTCTGTATAGTGTCTACCTTTTTTGTACTTTGTTGATATTTCGTTAAAGCTACAATCAAAGTAAGATTAATATTTGATGGAATTGTCTATGTAGTTGAATTGTATAATAGAAAATCTGTTTATAAAGTTTTTATTATTTACATATTGAATACTATTAATTAAAATATTTTTATAATCATAAAAGTTATATGCAGTTTTTTGCTCACCATGGGGATTTTTGTATTTTTAATTTGGGATTTTTACTTCAGTATATTAGTGTTCAGTATATAGTTACTTAGTGGATATCGGAACTTTACTTTTGCTATTTATCTTTTTGCAAAATTTTATGTATTAACCATTCTTTTTACTGCACAATGTATGAATTAATAAGAAATATACTGTCTATAGTAGTGACTGTAGTCACCGACATTGCTCTTCAAGTTAGCAGACTGAAGTGGCAATGGGCTGGACACGTTTGTCGGAGAACCGACAATCGTTGGAGTAGACGAATGCTGGAGTGGAGACTGCGTCTCGGCAAACGTAGTATAGGACGCCCTCCTGCTAGATGGAGCGACGATCTGCGCACGGCGGCTGGCAGAGACTGGATGCGTGTAGCCGAAGATCGGGCTAGGTGGCGCGCCTTGGGTGAGGCCTATGTCCAGCAGTGGACTGCCGCGGGCCGATATTGATATTGATACTGTTCTGGTGTAATTTTCACTGTTCAAGCATGTTACAAAAATAGTCTTTTATGATTATGTAATTACACATAGACAGAGTCACGCGTAGAACTGGTGAAATGAAAATAAATGTTGTGAAATAAAATAGCCTTTCAGATAAAGTTTTCATGGTAAGAAGTAAATGATTTATGCACACACTTTTTTCTAATTTATTTTAGACTCATTATAACGGAGTGTACCTGGCGCGTTAATTTGTGTCACAGTATTTTTCGACGTCACATCTGAGACAGCTCCTAGTATTTTAAAATTTAAGCCAACATTTCACAGTAATTTTACTGATAGCCGAAATAACCAGCACGGTAGCTGAACTGTTTCTCTTCTTTTGGTGTAGGTAAACATTCATTTATCTAACATCAAAATAAAAATGAATGTTCATTGCGATGTTTCCTTTGTTCTATGTTCTTTTAAAACTGAAATAATATAGTAAAAACATAGCCTATTTACGTCTGTCAAGTTAAATAGCTCAGCGTTGAAGATACCGCTTTCGGAGGAAATGGTCGCTGTTGCAATTCCATATTGGATATTGATTCGAAGATGTTAATGCTGGTAGCCTATTAGCTTTATCGAACTCTGGGCCCGCGGGCTGGAAGCCACATTGGAATAAATATAAAATATGTATGATAGGTTTTTGTTTCAGCACGGATAAGCGTAGTGAGATAATATTTCCTCAGAAATTGGAAGTCCCCATGCCTAATATTGGGCTGTGAAAAACATCCGTCGGTATTTGTTTTGTTTATTCTCGCATTTAATCTATTTAAAAATATATTATTGTTAGAGATAAAACTTGACATCCATTTAAAAATTTTTGAAATGTGTTTCGAAAGCACAACTCGGGAATAAATAAGAGTAACTCAGTGCTACTCATATTTATCCCTGAGTTATTGCTTCTGACTTACCCTATGTACCTACATCCTTATTTTTAAGGGTATTAGAATTTTATCCCAAGAACCGTGAGCCTAACCCATAGTAAGTAAGGAAGACTAAGAAGCCCAATGAACATAGTCAAACAACATTCAAGAAAAAAAAAACATTTTGTTTTTTTATGACTAATTAACACAGTATCGGTCGAGTTTTGAACCCAGAAGCCTTGATCTCAGATATCGATGTTAATATTGTATGTAGAAGCAAACTTTTGTTATTCTGTTTTTTTTTATAATTTGCATACAATAATATTCTTAAAAAAAATTTCCTTTAGCTTTACACCTAAGTCACAATATTTGTTATTACAGTAGTTAGTATTGTGATAAATCCTTACAGCTTGAATATTTACCATGTTTATTTCCAACACATACACTCTAGCCGAGCTTTATAAATCGTATGTTGCTTGGGAATTGGTTGAAAATTATTTTCTTCCGTATTTTTGCGGTATTCCTTTGGAAGTAAGTACATAATTGAATAATTTTAAAATTCAAATATAAATTGTTCTCTTTTTGTTTTTATGTAATAAATATTATCATATATTTTATATCATATTTATTGCATTAGTATACATATAATATTGCATTAGTTAAATGTTTTATATTTTATTATAAATAAAAACCACTTGAAGATCTTTGAAGTGTTTGTAACTTTGAACACTAATTAGTGAAAAGTGTTCTATTTTTTTTCGCAAAGTTCATAAACTTTTCCTTTGTACGAAAGATGGTAAAAAAGCTACTTATGAGACAAAATAAGCTCCTGAATATAATATTAGTTTTAAACATGTAATAGAGCTTCTTCATTCATCATTGTTTATAATTATAACTTTTACTATTACCCTTTAATAATTTATACTATATAATATTACCCTTTAATATTCATTGAATTTTTGGAAAAATTCAATCAAACATCAGGAAAAATATGTCTATAGTTTATTCCAAATATGGTGGCCCGCCAATACGCTTTGGACAAGCTTATTGTGCTCCTCCAGAAATCTAATTTCTCTATATGGCTTGTGACGAAAATGCTATCTGCGTTTCCTCGCTAAATGGCTAAGACTTTTCTTTTTGCAAGAAACTAAGCAGCCCTCTTATTTTTTACAGTACTGAATAGCAGAAATTTGTTTTCAAAAATTGTCCTCCGTAGTACAATTATAATAACAAGATATGTAATTTATTTGTTAATTCTGTGAAAGTCGACAAAACAAAAAACTGCGAATGTTAATTCAGCCACCAAGCATCATGATTACAGTCATGCCCCCTATTTGTAAGGATGGTCATTGTTTAGTAGTCTGCTAAACTGAATTTAATCATTTATTTGCCTGTCACTATAAACATAAGAACATTATTACACCATCATCATTATCATCAATAGCCCGCGATAGTCCACGTTTGGACATAGGCCTCCCTGAACACTTGCCACTTAGTCCAAACTTTGACTTAACGCATCTAGTTTCTGACAGCCGCCCCGATCAGATTGTCGCTTCATCTGGTCTAGGGGCGTCCCACACTATAATTTCCTAGTATTCACTTCAGCACTCGTTTTATGCACAAGTTGATACATTTTTTTATGGGATAGGAAGGCAAACGAGCACGCGTGTCACCTGATGAAAGCAATCAACGCCGCCCACAGACATCCGCAGCGCCATAAGCAGAGCGAAAGTGTTGCCGATCTTTAAGAAAGTGACATTATGGGAGTGGGAGTGAAAGGGGGGAAGGGGAGATATTGGGCCTCAGTAACTCAGCCGCTTACCGTACGAAGCGCGATAGCTAAGCTACCACTCAGATCCTGGTTTTCTGCGGGAGTGTGGTACTGCCCCGGGCAAGCCGGCCCATTCATGCTTCATACAAATATAATGCCATTCTTAACAAAATATTCGTCTGCAGCGTGGCTTTTTTTTAATATCAACATTTTTTTTAAAATATCTCATTTTTTGAAGAACTGTTTTCTAGGACGTTAACCTCCTATTTTCTTAGAGAGCGCTAACAAAACAAAGTAATTCTGATATGCCCTCACCGCCGGAAACTCAGCGCTAGCAAATATAATATTACGATGTGTAAGGAGACAAGGATGTTTATTTTATATGATGTTTACGTCTAGCTTCTTTGGCATGTGCGTATCAAATAAACAACAACTGAAAGGGAAATACATTATGTTGAGATGTTTCATAGAAGTGATGTCGAGTGTAATTAATAATTTGATTACTCCTATATATTGTAACAATCCAATGTTTTCATCTTGAGAACTTCTTTAAAATTGAGGTGTGCTATCGTAATAACATAACACCAATACCTTAAAGTAAGGTACTTAGGCCACGCTGCGGAACTAGCACTAAGCTTCGTCCCACTCCCTCACCTTCTAAATCCTCTTCTTTACCTATACTACTTCACTGCCCTTCCACTCTTATCATCAGATAACATTCTTAAAGAAACGTAACGAATCTATAGCGCGCCTTCTGTTTTACGTGTACACAGACATATATTATTTTTCACATATATTAATCAATGTATGTAATACTTTATAGTTAAGTAAGTATAGCGTATTGTATGACTAAAAGAGTAGATCCCTGTGAATAGAAAGGGTTAGAGAAGTCGTTTACATCAAATAGTTAACTGTCGTATATCATTGGTATCATAATAATACTTTTCTGTCCTAAAATCGGTACTATTTTATACAATGCTTTTGTAAATAAAAATAATTATTTATTGATGCCTGGTATTTCAATAATTCATCTTAATCTACTATATATTCAATAATATTATTTTTATAATATTATATTTGTATAAAAAATGCTTATTATAGAAGATTATTATGGCTAATGAAAAGATTCCCATTGGCACCTAACATAGAAATAAATAATAATGATCAATTAAGCACACATCATTTGTACAGTCTGAAACTCGAAGCACGGGCGCGGTTTCATTGAGGCATTATCTTGGCAATAAACATAAATATTTTTGCACCATTATGGCGGCCACTCGCTCCATAATTAAATTCCTCTGAATCGTACAAATCTTTGTTCTATATGCGTGTTTAATTCTAACATTCTTTCACACAAAAAATATAACTTTTGTATACGCCTGACTTTCACCATTTTTTTCACATTAACAATTTTACTATATATAGTACGGCTGGAGAAAGGATTAGGACAGACCCGATTAAGAGTTTAAAGAAAACGTAGTTATGTAAAGACGTCATATCTGATTATTTACTTGGCCGCATAAAATCGGAGCAACCGCCATTCTCAAAGGTGAACACGCTGAGGCAATGCCGATCAGCTTTGAGGCCAAACACCTGCACTTTGCTTGCAGGGCACAAAGTCTCCATACTTATAATTTTGCCATTTAGTAAAATGAAAACTATGGCCTACAGAGTCCGAGTCTAGTTACCCCGTCAATCCGCATTGGACTTTCAAGAAAAACATTTTTCATAGACTTTTGTATATGAATAGAAAATCCAGATGTGTGGCTCGAACTAGACGTATCCATATGTGTTGGTTAATTATTGTCGAAATATAGTGGAGCATCTATATTAAAAACCATCTCGATGCAAATTCCTTTGTTACCTCAAAAATCGGACAGTGAAGTGCACATATTGAAAGCTATATATTTTTTATCCGGACCGACAGCGTTTAAAAAAAATGATATACCGCCATATACATATATGTATGTATGTATATATAAACTAGTTAATGAATACACTGCTTGTAGAAATTTGTAGAAGTTGTTTATAACAAGTATAACTTTAAATTAATATTATAAATAGAATAGTATTTTAACACAATGAAATTGATATTTTTTGTAATTTGATATAATAACGTATACAAACTACAATAAAATCTTTAACCCTGTCTTTTAACAAATATTTATGTAAAAAATGCAGTGACAGTGTCTTTGGTGTTGCAAATATCCAATGGCGGCGTTGATAACTTACTATCAGATGACACGTTTGGTATTTTGTCTCTTTCATAAAAAAGTACAATATATGTAGCAGGATGTACTGAAGCATGAATTGTATGGCAGTATATCCAGGGTATTACCTGTCCAATAAAGAAAGAAATATGCGACGACGTTTTCATTTAGTAATAGAGTATAATATTTATATTTGTTATGTACATACTGGTTTAAAAAATATACCCTATATATATATATATATATATATATATATATATATATATATATATATATATATATATATATATATATATATATATATATATATATAACTTCCGGAGAAGGACCCATTATAAAGGTCTTCTTTTATGGAAGAGGTGTAAACAAAATCAGGCTACTGTCGTCATCGGTAAGAAATGGTCCGCGTCCATGACATCTGCAACAATAAGGATACTATAGATACATTGCCGAATATGAAGGGATGAAACAAATAAAGGAAGGAGAAAGGAGCTAGGCCTGCGAATTCCTGCCCATATAAAATGTGGTAACATAGAAAAATGATCACTTAACGCCAATATTATGTGGGGATGTAGATATTCTCCGGTTGGGGTAGCGTATTCATGCATAGTTTATCACTTTTGATTCGTCTTTCAGAAACCAGTCACCTCTGCTTTCAGACTCGTGAACAGAAATGTAAAATATGCGACGATAAAACAATCACATTTTATGGTTTGTAACACGCAACTGCTTTAATGGTCAAGAAAGCAGTTCTGTTGTTACTTTAATTACGAACCAATTTTATTACGATTCAGACTTGTTAATCACACGAACTTTTTCCTATTTTTGTTTTATTTAAGGTAACTTTTTCTGTCTTTGATAATCCCGCAGTTTTTGTTAATGAATTAAAACAAAAATGTATTGTCTTACACGTTACGAACTACAAAGTATGTGAATTTTATATTAATATGGACATGTAAATTAATATTATAAAAATTGCGTTGATATTCACATCAAAAGTAGTACCTAACTAAATTTTTTAATGACTACTCTCTCGTATATTCTTGTGCGTATATATATGTATGTTTGTATTTACTGTGATATCCTGTATTGCGAATGCTATAACAAAACCTAATACTAAACAAGGACAAATAAACAGACATGGATAAATAACTAAAGGGTATATCGATATTATGTAGGTATAAAATAATATAGGTATACGAAACCAACCTATCCTTTAAAAGTAAACATTTTGCATTCAGTTCTTTTTAGTCATAAACGAGTATTTAATAAACATATGTATTAAGTTGAACTGAATAACTGAGTGGATATGATGCTGCTTTGCTTTCAATAGGCGCGGGTTCAATTCTCGCATCAGAATAAAATATACATATGTGTGACCTCAGAAATTTATTCTGAGTCTGGTTGTCTCGCCAATCCGCCTCAAATTAGCGGGTAATGTCCATCTCGGAGGAGGCCCTGGGCGCAACAGTGGGATTTATATAGGCTGTATCAAGTATCGAATAAATGATTATTTAATGTGAGAACGACTTGAAATGTCGTTTAATCTGTTTCAAAATAAACGTGTCGGGAATATGACAGCCAGTTTACTCTTAACTTCATCCTGGCTGCCATGTTGGCAACGACAATTGGGATAAATGTTCCATCTGCCGTAACCTATCTCAAATATTCAGGCGCACCTCCTTATTTTACTCTACACATAACAAGAAGAGTATTGCACAATAAAGTGAAATATTTAGTGTTCTCTATAATAACCTTTCATTACCACCGTAAAATGTACATTGCACTGTAATCTTTAATCATTTTTTTATGTTAAACTGCTGAGCTCCCCAAGCTGGGGTGACTGAATTGTGAATAAATACGTGTAAGCCATAAATATATTTATCTATTGACTCCGAAAGCAGTGACTTCACCACTGAACTATTCTCTACTGAGCTAGTCTATTTGCCATGTCAAAATAATTGCTTTTTTAAATTGATATGTTTATTTAATAGTGGTAGCGCTACGCTACAGACGAATGCTTTGTCAAGAATAGCATAATATTTGTAGCATGAATCGGGTCAGTTTGCCCGGGGAAGTACCACACTCCCGCAGAAAACCGGCGTCTGAGTGTTAGCTTACCTACCGCGCTTCGTACGGTGAGCGGAGTAGTTCCGGAGGCTCAACACCCTCCCCCTACCTCTTCCACTCCCCTCCCATAATGACACTTTCCTTAAAGGTCAGCAACGCTGCGTTGATTGCTTTCCATCAGATGACACAACTGCTCGTTTGCCTTCCTATCCCATAAACAAAAGTCCTGAAAAAATTGCCCATAAACATGCCTCATATACATGAATTTATTTAGTGAGCACACAAACACAAAAGCTATTTCTAGATCAAATCCTCTATAACTCAGTGAAATGGAATTTCGATACGAATAGAGGATAATTAGAATACATGCCTTTTGCTTAATAATACATGCTTATATTTCTTACAATCCGCGATGTTTAGTTTTCCTGGATTAGATATAGAATCCGAGGCTCGGAAACCAGGTACGCTCAACATTAAATCAAGTGATTTTCTTACTATTTTTTTCCCAAACACTTTTCTTTTCTACCGTTTGTCTCTCTTAAACACTGGAATTGGCTTGGGACTCAGGGGTTAATTACGTTGCTGCTTTGTGGTTTAATAAGGTGGACCGTATTTTCTCCCGCTTACTATAGTATAAACATCGGTTAGTATACGGAATATCTCCTTGTTAGTATATGCTCTAAATATTCATTCTTTAGTCGGCTAAATAAGAGTTAATTATAATTAAAGTTCTAAAAGGAAGAGATCCTGAAGTATTAAAATTGATAATAATTGCAATATAAATTACCATAAATTGGCTTAGATTTATAGAAAAAATGGTGTAAATGGTTTTGTAGTTAACTATTAGGATCAAAATATTGAAATAGAATTAGTATATAAATCGGTGATGACTAATTAGCTCATGCTTTTTAATTATTTTATTATAATTTTGAACTAGCATTCAATGGTTGCGAGTTTGATCCCTGCATCGAGGTAAATATGTATTTCGAGTCTGGCTACCACGACCGTCCGCTTTGGGTAAACGTGGTGATTCAATATTCGTTTGTCCAGAAATGGAGAGGCCATGCCCAGCTGTGGGTTGTGAAAACAAAATTAATATATAAATATAACATTTTTTTACAATCACATAAAATAAGTAAGATAAAAAAATGATTTATCTATAATAAAATTTAGTTTAATAGTAGGATAACTAAAGTAACTTATATTCCGCATACAATGTCTTTGTTGATTTTTTTATTTATTTATTTAATACTCCATTGTACACATAAAACACGGCATACAAGAATCAAAAGGAAAGAAGATGTACAAAGGCGAGCTTAACTTTTTTTAACAAGTATAGCAAATAAAAAATAATCATGTACATATATTTAACAATTTTTTTTAGCTTTATTATCTGACGTTATTTAGAATAACGTCAGATAATAAAGCAAAAAAAAAGGCTGTTCAGTTTCCAGACGTAATCTCACGTTAAATTTCTAATTTTTTTTATTTAAGCAATACATGCGTGTATACAAGGTTGAATTGCCGGTGGAAACCGAACTGTACAATTAATTGCCCGTATCTCAAGACCCAAACATTAATTTTTAGTTTTCAATTTAAATACTACATTGAGAAGCTGAATTACATAGCTGATCATTAGTGACGTCACTAATTCAAAGCAAAGTTCTAATTGTACCAAAGCCAATTATGGTTATTTGTTTAGCTACAACTTAAATTAATCATCAGCCTACGGTAATTAAACCGGCCCATTCTTACTGAAGCATAACTCTGCCACTATTTTAATGATAACTGCACAGAAAGAAAACTATTTACAAGACAGCCTAGCAATTATATCATCATAATTAACAACAGCTGGACTAAAATAAGTCGAATATATTTTTATAATTTTTTTCAATTTCTTTAATTTGAACAAAGAAAATGTAAATTGCTTATAAACAAAATGAAATAAAAAATACATTGATGTATAATAGAATATTTTATGCTGATCACTAAAACATTGACATAATAATAGTATTTACTAATTGACGCAATGGCGAAGCTACCCGTTTCTGTTTCAATGGCTGAGGGTTCGTTTTCCCGCATCAGGGTTATATACACGTAACTTTCACACATGCACACGGTCACACACTACACAAATACACACACAATATATTATATGCAATGCTTTTGAATTTTAGCATATAAATTTTTAATATAAGCCACTTATTACTTATTATTTTTAATATTACCAACGAATCTGTACATATTCGTAAAATAAGTTAATTTAATTTAAATATAAATCCATAATTGGCTCAAGAAATTTTCTCAATTTGTATAAGTGTTAACATATGATATGCTGTGGATTTGGTATTAACTAAATAAATAAATTAATATGTATGTATCACGGATATGTAACTATTCGGAGTTTGGACGTCCCGCCAATCTACCTTACCTTAGAGAAGCGTAGAGGGTGGCCATTCCTCCTGTGATTAGGAGACCTTATGCCCAACAACATGATATACGGGTGTATAAAAACATGTAATATAAAAAAAAAATTGTTAATTCCTACTTTTATATCCTGCTAAATATCTTATATAACAGTTTTTTTATAAAAAATAAAATATTATACTTTACCATATAAAACTAAAATTAATTTATTGAAATTTGATAAAAGTGTATTAACATCAAGTGTCCTCCACTACAAGTTTTAAAAAATGTATTTGAACTTGAGTGGATGAATAAAAAAGTATTTAATTAACGATTGAAAATTTGAACAAGATATACAAATAAATGTATATACCGATTCACTTTTATTTTTTTCTTTTGCATTTCATTTATTTATTTTAACATACAACATGTTCTTGAGTGTATAAATTCGACTCGCACGTGTCATATTATTAATTTCAATAATCGGAATATAAAAAGAATGTATTAATAATAGAATGATGTATACTCTAACTAGTCGCTTTATACTTGTCGCACTGGCACAATGTGAATTTGTGAGAATATATAAGCATTGTTTACCGCTGCTGGTTATTTAGCGTTTATGATGAAGAGATAAAGAAATTATTTTTTTTTTCATACGGTATTTCAGAACATTATATATTTGAACTGAAAATCATGGACCTGTGTTGTCTGTATATGAGTTTAGCTTTTTAATAGATAAACTCGTATTTCATTAGATTTTATCGCATATAAAAACTACTTTATGATATACTGTAACTGTCATTTTACATTGCATTCACAATTTGAATATTCGGTTATTAATGTTTTGTTATGTATATCACTAAGTAAATGGAGTAAAAACATAGAGTAATATTTATAATTAAAAATAGATCTAAATTAGTAACCCGCTATTTATATGTCCAGAAGTTCAATGCGTTAAGTGCTGTAGATGAAATCTAAGTAGTTATTATGCAATGTTGGTTCCTGAGCGCTGTTGAACAAATTTTCACTGCGGTTCACCGTCAGAGATCTGTTTTGAACTTAAATTACCAAAGTTTGACAAGCGACATATCCCGGTGAGCCAAAATAGCTACGTACCTTTATAGTATGATTGTAAGACCACCTGCGATGTGGGAGCAGTTTTTCATATAAATAAAGTGACATTCATTATTTATACAACATTTCACTGAAATAGATTAGAACAGAAGGGAACCGAACAAAACGCATCTCTTCAATCTTATTCTCCATCACCATATCATTTGATATTTAAACACGCTCACATACACACTGTCATTTACACACACGCAAGCAGGCACGCACTATTTTATCGGTTGTAAGTTTTTCGACATTACATCTTCAGTTGGCTAACTCGGCCGATTATGTTGATGACTTTGGTTCTTCGGCGGAAGTATTTGTTTCGAAAACTCCACTTCATGAAATAAATTTTGAGCATAGCACTCTCCATACATCTTTGAGTGACTATGGGCTTGTGGAATCACCAACCGAAATCTTTCATCTTCAGGCTCTGAGGTATGAACGTTAAAAAGACTTATATAATATACAATCGCATAACCGACCCGAGGTAGACATACTCCGCGACAATATTGAAAGCTTTCTGATTGACGATAGTCGGTCTGGATCAAATTGATCATTAATTATCACTTTGATTTTAACCATGTTCATGGCCAAACCAACCCGTCGAGAGGATTCATTTAGAGACCTCAGTATTTCTCTCACCAATTCTGCCGAGCTTACGATATCATCCGCAATACTCAGGTGTGAGTTGTTTTTCCTTTCTTTCCTTTTACGTTTATAGCGCGTCCTTTCTGCTCTAGCATCTTAAAAATTTGAAATTAGTATAATGTATAATAATTCACATTACAATATTTACACCAACCAGTAAAACCCCGATATTATGAAATGTTAAATTCTTATATTATGTACCTTTATTAGCAAGTGTAGAAATTGTAAAAACACATGTATTTTATTCAATTTTTGGTAAAAATTGTGTGCGTTTAATTTAAATCGCGTATAGTGCAAACAAACTGTTACATCATTGGGTATATAATATCAGTGCCGTTATCCTAATACATTATTGTAAATTAATATGTAGATATAAATAATGGGTTATGACTCGCAAAGTATATACCCATATTTCCACAAGTTCCTCGCCGTTCGTGACCTAAGCGCTTGTAGTGAACTGGCGCCTTGCCGGAAGTCGTTCCCACGTGACGGGTATCAGCAAAATAACCCCTGGATCTGATTCCTTCCCTGATGCTACACGAATCTCTCGTTTTATGCTTAATATTTGTTCGTTTTATGCTTAAGTTGTAAATAGTAATCAGAAACGCAACACTGCAACGTATAATTACTATATTAAAAAAAAAGATACAATTAATTTCAAAATTAGTAGGAATTTTAATTATATAGGATTGTAATCAATAAATTCTTTTAGGATTTTTAGTTTTGTAATGGCTGATATTGATGTAATGTTATCAGGAATGTGTGATTAAATATTATGTATACATGATGTCTAAATAAATAAGTGCGTGCGGGTTGCGAAACAGTGGTGTATAACACGCAACATTGCCTGTCCAGTTTTGACTTATACCCTGTTAAATCTGCCCCAATATTTGTTAAGCGTAATTATTATTATCGTGTCGTTTTGTTTTATTGTTATTTAATTTCCTTTTCAGGCGACTATCAAAATTTATTCGATGAATATAAATACATATTATACAATATAATTGCATCATGATTAGCCATCAGCGGTGTTGTGCAAGACATAGGTTTCTCTTAGACACGCTTGGTGGCGCGATCGCGCTCGATCTTCATACATTCTGTTTCTGCTAGCTACCCTGCTTAGATTGTCGCTCTATATAGCTGGAGGCGGTTTCAATTCCAGCAGTCGTCTACTACAGCGGTTGTCGATTTTTCGATAAATTAGTCGCCTCTGGTTCTCTGGAGGATTTTTTCATTTCGAATCATATTTATCAGAGAAACATAGCCCTCATCATAACTTTCTAAGTGACCTTTAGCTTGTGACACTCTTAGTGTCAACTCTTCGGCACCGGAAGAGACAACAGCAGGGATGCAATGGATCAGGTGCATCAAAAATAATACTGATTTTCTTTGATATTGTCGATTGTTAGTTCCCCTTATATTATATAATGTTTACGAAGTATAAATAAACAAATTAATATTATATTTAAACATTTTTTTTAATGTGTAAACTCTTTTTATTTATTCCTGATTTACATTCACTCTTAATTATTAAATTATATTAAAAAAATAGAACAATGCTTTAATCTAATTATAATCGAAAGTGTGTATTACTTAAACAAATAAAATACCCTAAAAAAATCAGTGCACATTTATTTTTTAAAGCCACATTTTCAGCTAAAGTGTTATTAAGGTATCTAAAAACTTATATCCATTGAAGCTGACTGGCGACTCTTAAAGTATTCCCTAAGAGTCTTATATTTTAAAAGAAAATGAGCTCCGCTGAGCAAAATGAGGAACCATAAAATTAAGGAGACAAATTACTTACATTTTTTATGCGTTGTAATGAAGGCGTATTAATCTCGGCATATTAAAAAAATCCTTATATATTACGTTTATAAGTTTTCCAGTATTGAAATAAATACAAATTGTACCATAATTAAATTATTTTCTCATTAATTTAATTCAATTCAATAACTATCTCTTCATTTATCGTCCATAAGGTTGTACGCTGGTTCTTACTAAAAACCAACGTGAGACACGCTAGATGGGCGCCTTGCTTAGCAAGAACTATTTGGTGACCACGTTTTTTGTGTACATTTTAATTTTTATTATTTTTCTTTTTATTTTATAAGTTTATTTTTTGTATCACAAATAAATGACTTTCTATTTCTACTTCGTAGGCTCAACAGAGGGACTTAATTAATTCTCTATGAGCATGGAAAGAGTTGAGAAAAGGATGCTTAGATAATTTGGGCACTACTAAAAGAAATTTACGTTGCGGATGTGGATGGAATGGTTGGTAGGGGAAGACCAAGGAAAACATACCTTGACCAAATTGCTGAGGTTTTTAGGAAAGGCCAGGTCAAGAGTACCCTTAACCGGCAAGCTAGCATGAGAAGAGTGATGAGTGTGGAAGAGAATTGTATCGAGATCGTAGGAGATGAAGATCTGTAGTCTCTGCCTACCCCTGTGGGAAACAGGCGTTGAGATATGTATCTATGTATGAGCATGGATGGATTTATTATGTATTCTTATTCAAACTTCTTATTTTTATATATAAAGTTATAAAACTTTATTTTAAAGTTTTATAAGTTCAATGTGATATTAAAATGATTAGCATTTTCTACCAGTCAGTCCAGATTAATTTCCTATTGCATTAGGTTAGGTTTGCGAAATGAATCGATTACACTATAAAACTTTGCTGAAATTTCAAAATACCATCAAGTACCTGGTAACCTCACCTGCTCGTTTGCATATCTTTTCCTCTCTTTCATAAAAGAGACAACTACCAAAAAAGTATGTACAATATCTGAGAAACTAGAACTGATGAAAGGAAATGACTCACATGTTCAATCTTTCGTTATATTATACATGTATAATACCTGCAACTATTCCTGCCGGGTATGATAGCGCTAAGTTAAGTACAACGTGATTGTATTTGCTCTGCTGATTGAACCAGACGTGCCGTGTATTCAACCAGTGAAGTATAGTTAATTTAATATATAATAGTCTTCCTTGTTAGAATTGCAAGTCTATTTCATATTAATTTCTTGGCATATAAAAAAGGCATGTTTTGTAATTCCGAATATGTTATTCGAGTCGAGAATTTGATGTTCATATTATTTATCCTGGATTTGTAAACAACAACAAAACCCTAATTTGGGAGGGAAGCCCATGATTAATTGTGGACTATTGCGGCTGTATTGATGATGCTTTATTGTAGCGGTCTATAATTTAAGACTTGAAGACTTGACCGCGTCTTTACAAACGTAGTGTAGGACGCCCCCTGGCCAGATGGATCGAGGATTTGGGCACAACGATTGGCAGAAATTGGATGCGTGAACATGAAGATCAGGCTAGGTGGCACGGCTGTATCAATGACGGTTCGCCGATATAATATTGATAAACAACTACAATATTATTGTAGCGGTCTATGATTTAAGACTTGAAGACCGCGTCTTTACAAACTTAGTGTAGGACGCCACCTGGCCAGATGGATCGAGAATTTGGGCACGACGACACGGGCAGAAATTGGATGCGTAAACCCGAAGATCAGGCTAAGTGGCGGGTCTTGGGGAAGGTCTGAGTCCAGCAGTGGACTGCCGCAGGCAGCTCATGGTGTTAATACGAAGCATAACACAAGAAATAATATATTTTTTGAAGACGTTATCCGCAAGCTATGATAGAAGAATTGTTATCGATATAATTTCATGATCCGGTGATATCTCATTTATTTTGTAGCCACTTTATATTTCATAGCTTATACAAAAAAAAACACATAATAAGGCTGTAAGTTCACCAATACATCGAAAATACTCATTGAGACCCAAAGATGAGATCGGCACGATACGTGTAAAGTTTGATTGAGTTTCGTTGGAACCCTTTCGTGAGCTTTTTGTATACAGGATGTTCAATTGCTATTGATATGTATGTACGTATATTTGAAACGAACTAGATTCGTTTAACGATATTGCTAGATGAAAGTTTATTTAACTCAATGAAGACGGCAAATATAAATTGACGGATCATCCATAATATATGAACTAGAAATTTTAATTTTTGCCTAAAGCAAAAAAACGTATTTGAATGATTTCTTTTCCATCTTTACTTTGCTAGAGCAATAAAATGTGAATGTGAATTTTAGATTTATAGGGCACCTTTGCATGCGAAATAAAATATAAGGACATTCTCCCAGTTAAACATTTAAGTCTTGTATTTTTTCGAGCTTCAAAATGAGCATAAATATCTTCTAATTTTTCCACGTCTTTTCTAACTGATGATTTAAATTACTTGTAAAATAAATAAAAAATAATAATTCTATTTAAACAATTTTTAATTCGAATTCAAAAATCTATAATAGAAAAAGAAACAAGATCCTAGTAAACTATAATCATCACTAATAACCTGTAGCTGGATTAAGTTACTATGCAGTTAATATCGGCGGTAGCCGCTTGCAGCTGCGCAGATCGTCGCAGAGCTGCTGTCCATTCATTTGACCAGCGGGTGTTTCACACAACTATACAATTTTTGAGCTATAAGTTGAAATGTATTAGATTTCATGTTAAAGCAAACATGTCACCTAGTGAGCAATAATTTTTTGTTTTTTTTTAAATTAACAATATTTTCAATATTTCTAGAATTCTTGTTAACCGTTCCAAGCTAATAATGCTTGTGCTAGGATATGGTCCACATCAATAGTCCAGTGGAACAGACGAGCCCACGACATTCATATCGTAAGGCCGAGGCTTACCGACTGAGCTATTGGTGAAATGATTCCAACAAAATTAAATATTAGACACAGGCAAACCATTATTCAAACGTAAATACTATTGGCTACTATTTTACACAAACAATGCATACAATTTCTGGAACTGAAACACAACAAATACAATAAAAAGTTCCAAGAGGTATGTCGAGACAAAACAAGAGGGCGTGACGGTGGCACTTACAGCGCACGAGCCAAATGTAAAGCTTTATTTAGTTTAAGGCGCCATTACACGGGTCATATAAACTGTCAAAGTTCGAGGACGCGGGGGTTCGCTTCACCGCTCGCCGACAATTCGGCTTCTTTATTTATAGACGTATGTTTATATAAAATAAGTCAACATTTTTACACAAAATATGAAGTTACAAAATTTTGTCATTTATCAATATTTTGTAAAATAATCTTGCGGCAGCCCGCAACTGGACATAAGTATACCTTCAACGCGCTATATAGTCCGATCTTGGGCTATTCTGTCAGGCGCAATTTTCTTCGCAAATTGTCAATCCATAGTGCCGAGGGGCGTCCCACATTACGTTTGTCAAGACACGGTCTCTACCATAGTCTATTCATAGCCATAGTCATCGTCTATTCCATCAATTTTCGGTTCTTCAACAAACGTATCGACCTCATTGCGGCTTCACTTTGCTAACTCAAAGAGCTACATTTTCCAGTGGGTTTCTACGTTTTGCATCATATAAATTGTACGCATGGCCCTCTCCGTAGCTCTCTCATCGACTTTGAGCTTATGGAGACTATCAGTGTCCACATTTTGGCAGCGTAACAAATACTTTGGTAAAATAATATAACAAAAAGAAATTGATTAACATTTCATATTTAATGTATTCACAATTATCCATCAACGTTTTCATAATAAAACTGGACAATTTATAAAGGCCGACGAAATAATCTGCCTAGCTGGAGACGACTGTATGACGCAGGCGCTAAATAAGAAAGATTGGAAAGTTCTGTAAGAGGCCTATTCCCGAAAAGGGGCCTTAACCAAAATAGCTAAAAGTATAGTAGTTAATTATAATTTTTTCAAATTTATTTAAAATAATTATAAAATAGGTTAAGAAAATAAAGGCTTTTATTATTATTTGTTATTACCTTATTGTAGACACTTTCATTTTAATCTAATCGCAAAACATTTTTGTATAAATTTAACAACAAGTTAAAGCATTTTCACGCGACGCCGTGAAACTTGTTTATTAAACTCATTAAAAGTTCACTTTCAACATTATGGTAATTAAGAAAATTCACAATCTACGGACGTGATTATCTTAAGAAAGCAATTAAGCCCTAACATAAAGAGTAATAAGTATAAACGTCTAAAGTAAACATGCCCAAAGTTTAGGAGACTTCATATCTATTTTTTATCGTATCATACATTGTTGTTGTGTAGCTCTCGGCACATTTTAGCGCCATACTGTTTCTTTCTATGGTGGGGTACGAGATAACAATGGAAACTAGTGAAGTAGTAGAAAGTATAACAATAGTCGGGTAATAAAATTTAATATGCCAATTCCTATTCATTAACCAAGCGTGTGGATTATGATAATACGCCTTATTTGTGTGGGATACCAATTTACAGCAGTGAACCATCAATGTCAAGGAATCACTGTTGGACATAGGATCCTCCCTACGCCCTAGGCGCCCTCAAGACGCGCCACTAGTCCGATTTTCCACTTCACGCATTCAGTTTCTGCCAGCCGCCTTACGCAGATTGTTGCAATACCTGGCCATGGAGCGTTCCACACGTCGTTTACCTAGATACAGTTTTCCCTCCAGTACTCGGTTACTCCAGTGGTTGTCAGTTCACTGCCACTTCAGTTTATCGACGGAAATCAAAGAACTATATCGGTGTTTTTTTTCATATGTCTAGCAGAAATACTAATTATTATTCTATAATCATTTTGGACCGATTCAATATCTATTAAACGGGATTAAATTCCGTTAGCATGTTTAAGTAAAATTGGAATTTGTTTTAAACTCGAGAAAGCACAGTAATGCTCTACAGTGACGGTAACACTGCACCAGAGTAAAGTAATATGCATCAAAACAGCTTAGCCAAATTATATTCCACACATTCTCGTAATAACAAGGGGCCAGCAAGTTCAAATAGTACATAAACTGTGGGTGTGTAATTTTAACCTGTGTTAACGTTTCATGTTCAAAGTTTTAAATAACTGCAAAAGTTTTTTAACAGTAAGGAAATATTAAGTACTGGTACTAGTCTTAATGAACTGGATAGACAATGAAGGATATCCATCAGTCTAGTCGTCGTCCTACAGCAACAATGCATTCGTTTAAATATTTAATTGTATAAATTTCAGCTAATTTCTTTATATATATTAAACGATTATGATTATAGTTTTTACTTTAATAACCAAATAATCACAATTGTAGTAAGCCGTAAGAAAAATATAAACTCAGGTACACTTTTGTACTACTTACGACTTTAAAAATGAAGAAAGAATGATTTTGATTTCTTAAGAATACTTTATTTATAATAAATTTACATTATTGAAACACAGCGTTTTTAGCTATGTTACAACTTAAGCATAAGTCAAATTACTTTACAGACTATGTGCGCCTTAAGAAAAAAAATAATGTTATGTTGCCGAAACAGGTTACCTTGCAATCAAATCATGACTTTAAAAAATACAAGCCATTAATATAATATCTATACTACTAAATATTACTAGGCAATTTCATATGTTTATTTACAATACATGGAGTAATTAATTTTACATTATAACTAACTTAAACTACACAAGTAAAAGTGAAGATGCGAAACGAAGAAAGAATAATTCATAAAGACATGCTTACGTATATATCATACATAGTATCGCGAGAAAAAAGGCTTCGTAGTGCGTATTTCTTTTTTAAACGGATTACGGTAAAATTAACTAGTTTTAGACATATGGTATCGGCACTAATACCAATACCATGAGCAATGAAAGCAGTTCATTTAATCCATATAATCTGTCTTATGAAACGTATTGTTGATATTTTAATTAAAAAGATAGCAAATGTTTTGAATAAAATAGTATACAATTATTAAGCTATTATTTTAATAATTACTTCTTACTCTACATATTATGTATTTCTCCGTATATTTTCTTTAAACAATTTGCTCAAAAACCGCACACAAATAAAGCATCGGGCACTATTATTTGCCAAAATATTGAGAGATTTGCTTGATCATAACATTGAATAAAAGAAATCTTGTAATATATATAATATGACAAAATTTATTTTATTCAATAATATGACAAAATTTAATATAAATTTTAAAACTCAACTTGGCGTTTTTTCTTTACACTGTAATCTAGTATCTCAGCCACTTTCAACGACTTGTTCTTTTTCTTACGTGTAATTGAAATATATTGCCGTAATATCCGGTAGACCGGACTGCTCTTGTGCGTACCCTCTCAAGATTTTATTTTATGAGGAAGTTTTTCATGGGACCGGATTATTATTCACTTTCACTCCAGCCATTGAGAAACGCGCTTGAAAAGTTTAAAGTCTTAGGGAATATAAATAATCATCACAAACATCTTATTTTTGCACAATTTTATTTTAAGCAAAATATTAATTTTAGTAAAAGGCAAATACTATCTACATTTTTCCTTACATCATTATTTAAAACATTAAAATTCGAATCGCAGATTGAAACTGAACTTTTTTCTTTTTTTATGGAATAAGGAGGCAAGCAAGCAAGTGCGTCGCCTGATGAAAAGCAATCTACAACGCCCATAGACATCCGCAACACCAGAGGCATTAAAGATGCGTTGGTGGCCTTTGATATGTTATTAGGCTTATTTTAGTACAAATATTGGTTCCAATAAACTAGTTAGAACCAACCTCTTCGCTACACAACAACTGGTAATATTCCAGTCAATATTATATCTCACATATCATTTTTTTATTTATATAATTATTATATTTTATTAATATATTATAAGCACACGATAGTTGTCAATTCACCCGCCAGCTTACGTTAGTAAAAATATATGTAAAAACATTACCTTAGACTGCGTGTTTGTAGGATAGAATAGGGCCACACTAATTTTCGTGTGCGAGTGTCGATGACTATGGTGATCCCCAATCCACTCGCCAAGCGTGGAGATAAATTTACCATTTCTTCTTAACGGAGGCCTATGTCCAGTGGACTGTTATGTTTTTATTAATGAAGGTGATAATGAATACCAGCTCCTTACTAGAAACACATGAAAAATCTTCATTGTGTAGTTATTTCATGCCATTATAACATTTAAAACAAACCATTGCTACATTTGGGATTTTCGTCTTTTAAAGGCAATTTACACACTTATAAAGGTGGCTGTAATAAAGAATCTCGACTAAGGTCTGTTCTAAAAAATAAAATTTAACCTTACATGAAATTATTTCTCATTTTTCCCCGAGTTGTTGGAACAATAAAACTTAATTAAAACTTTATTTTTGTGTCTTGTTTTGTTTTATTAGGATTTACACTCCTTAGAGTTTCGCACTTCATAATAATATATAACACAGCAGTACTTAACTCGAAAAGTTATAGTTTGTTTCCCTTTCTTGTTGTTTAATAACATAACGCATTATAAGTGATACTGCACATTGGATTTTTTTTTATAAATTTCAAACTGTTATTTTCTGTCTTTATTTTATCAATAGAAAATAAGTTTTATTAATAAAAAACCATTTTCCTTTTGATTTCAAAAGATTTTTAAATAAGTTCTACTCTTAGGCACAATTAAAGTCCTTTCAATTTTCACGATAAGACATACAGTATAGTCTATTTCCGGAATCTAAAATCAGTAAATTTCACTAAACTTCTCTCTAAAAATATTTCTCTTTCGCAAGCCTGCTCATATATATTTACTTACTTAATATTTTGACCCAAGCCAAGATTATTTATTGAGGCAAAGAGTTTAGACTTCAAAACGGCACGATGAAATGATTAATGAAGTGAAAGATGGCCCCGTAAAACGTAACAGCAGGACTGAACGAGAAATTGATTACACATTGTATAACGAAACTAAGAACTTTGCCAGGAATAAAAACATTTAGTAGTAACAAAGTTCTTATCTTGAATTCGATAACATAGATTTAATCTTAAGTGATTTAAAATATTAAATAATAATTGCTTATTTTAGCAAATGAATACATACTTTTTACTCTAGAATTCGTGATACAGAGGAAGCCAACAGTGGATTCCTCGGCACTGTATCCTTCTGATTGTAAAATATTATTTTTTTACAATATTAACTACATTTAAAGATTTTCTGCTTATCTAAAAGTTTGATATATGTATATACAAAAACAAAATAGACGTGAAATAAAAATTTAATAAATAAACCAACTGTCTCAGTCAACTTCATTTATATGAAGGACTAGGCAGATCAGACTTCTTATTCAAATTAAATAGAGCTTTTCATAACAGATCAAATCGTGTATGTAATCTGACTTTATAATGTCTATATACCTCTGAGTCTGGGTATTCCGCAAATTCGCTCGGAGCAAGAGTGGGGGGTTAATATGTCCATTCCTCCAAAAATCGGAGGTGTCATGTTATATAAACAAATAACAATAGGTATATATGGTACATACAATATATGGTACAAATAATATATAATATTATAATATGTATGGTATACAATAGGTATATGGTGTTTAAAAACATTTTTAATAACCATTTATGGACACCATTTCATTTCTTTATTTAAATATATAAAACACGTCCCAAATTCAGCAGTAGAATATGGCCCCTATAAAAAATGTAAATAAAATATACATTTTTTGGTTAGACCGAAGGAAACGAATTCTTATGAAGACAACTTTCATAATGTAAAACGAATGTTTGAAATAACACTCGTAACTTTGGTTATTAAAAACATTTATTGTCAATATTTGTCTATGACATTTTATTATATTCATTCAGAAGCGGCTGAACATTGCCATTTAGTCCGCCTGTTTTATATGTTGTGCAAAAAAGATTAAATAAATAAACATTTTGAGAACTAGACTTTTATATTTTTATTATTACAATAAACAGTAAATTTAATTTATACCAGTGATTGAATTTACAAAGTTTAAATGGATTTCCCTTAGCTAATAAAGTTGGAAAGATAAATATGCAAATGCCATAACATCAAGTTGTCCGCAATCAGCGTTCAAGAACGGATCTTCTGCTCTTGCATAGGTATAATATTTGAATGGCCTGTAAATAATTACTTATCCGTCTGGGAAAATATCCAAGTTACTCTATAAATTATATTGGCAAATTTTTGATGACTTATTATGAACTCGAGTTGTTAATCAGTCAAATGTCAGTTCTATTTATATTTAAAATTCTGCAATCACTGATTATGATTCTTCGTATAGGTTAAAGAAGAAACTCCGCACGTATCATCACATAACAATGCAGTTTTGTATTTTATAGATAGTCTCATAGAGAACTAAGATAAACGTTCAGTTATATACAATTAATTAAAATCTTCGGAAGGAAATGTAAGAAATGTACTTTTATAAATTGATAGATAAACGTTTGTTTAATCTGCAGACACACAAATATATTGAATTTGAATTAAAAAGAAACAACATAAATCACTTAAAAACTAGAACTATCTACCACCTTTATAATTAACTAATATTAATTAAAACAAGTTAGCTATTGCTCATTCAAAATGTCTGCCCAGCGGACAAGACTAATTTTTTGCCATCACGTGATCCTTTTGGATATGGAGCCTAGGACACATACATATATATTTATGTAGTAAAATTATATATGTTTTATAATAAACAAGTAATATAATATCATGAAGTGGTAAATTAATAACCATCGATGTCGCTGTTACAAAATTGACTATTAAATACAATTACACCAAATAACGTTATGACGGAAATGTAGGTAATAATTTGGAGAAACAAAAGTTACTCACGTATTTGTTACCGTCAGGAAACTTCCTTTGAACAGGGCGGTGTTTATCGTCATAAACCAAAAACACAAAGGTTTTATGCGCAACATTAACTTAATGGAAGCAATCAGACATACGACGGTTATTTGGATAGACTTCATTGGGAAAACACATCAGTTGATATCTATGGGGAAAACATCGAAGTAATTTGTTAAAATTGCATTTGATTCATATTATAAAGTCGCCTATAGCACTTTTTTATAGCAGACCAGATGAACGAGCATACGGATTACTTGAAGGTAAGTGATCACCTTGCTATATGCCCACCGATAATTGTGACACCAGAGACGTCACAAATGTGTTGCTGGTGATTCATGGACATTAGACACATACGCACGACTTTTGCATATAATAATGTCGTACTTGTTTGGAAACAGTGAAGATGGCAGTGCCACCCGTAGTCACCGTAGCAGTACGGCTGGCAGACGTGGTCTTTATTCTTTATTCACACTTTATCAATTTATATTTTATATTTATATATCTCATTTTCTTATGCCGGAAGCGTGACATGTCTATTGAAATCGTCAGTCGAACTATTTTTATATAAAACAATTTATTTCTTTTTTATTTATTAAAATTACGAATTTGACAAGAAGTAATATAATATAAAAGGTTTTAATTAATATATTCAATTAAATTTTTTTTTACATTAGTCATACATTTATCAATACATAATTAAGCCGTTCTTGGCAAAAAAATTCTGCTGAATCACACGGCGATGGACTGCTAACCTGCTGGTAGTGAGAGTAGTCCTGTGTGTGTGGCTGGAGTGTGAACAAGTCTTCAGGAAATTCCTCATATAAACTCGCATCATATAGACTAGGCTCGCAGTGGTTACAGTAACTGACTTCTGAACCAATGTAATTCTGCTAGGATACCATTCATATTTTATATGTTTATTACAGGACAGTGCCCAGTTGGCGTACATACATACATATATCGTATATACAAGTAGCGTGTAGTAGATAGACACTAGCCAGAGGGATCACGGGCGCTTAGGGGCGTCACACAGACTACGTCTGTGAAATTGAATTAGCAACTCATTAGTGACGCCAATAAAACGAGCCGACAACGTCCCACGAACCCTACCGCGTCGTGCATTTTAGTTTTAAACCAATATCTACGTATGATGTTAATGCAATATTACCAAAACGAAGAGCGCTATATATTTTCATGTATATTGTTATACTTACTATACATTACATTATTGTTTAACATTATTATAAGTTTTATTTAAAAAAAGCATACTAAAACTTAAGTTTATCCGTAAACGGTCGTGATGAGGTGCATAAATTTTGTTTTTCTTTATCAAAATTATATTGTTGTAACTAATATATGTATATATTACCAACTTCATCGCCTGCGGCAGTCTACTGCTAGTCCAGTCATTATATACATTTGGATATGCATGTGAACCGAGAAGGCTCCAAAATGCAGCCTTCTCGGTTCACATATTATTATTATTACGTGGAGGGGGCCTAAAAAAGATTTAATTTGAAGTTAATTTCAACCTATGTGCATTTTCCGCCATCTTGAAAAAAGGGTTAAATTCAGTTTTTTTCACAATAACTCGGTTCTTTGTTGAGATACGAAAATTTTTGATGCACTACTTTTTTGTTATTTTTTTTTTACAATCTACAATTAAGGCCCTGTATATTTTTCATCTTTTTTTTATGGCATAGGAAGGCAAACGAGCTGGCGTGTCACCTGATGGAAAGCAACCAACGCTGTCCATAGACATCCGCAACGCCATAGGCAGTGCAGAAGCGTTGCCGACCTTAAAGGAAAGTGAAATTATGGGAGTCGGAGTGGGAGGGGGAGTGGGAAGGGGAGGGTGTTGGGCCTCCGGAACTGAGACCACTCACCGTACGAAGCGCGGTAGCTAAGCTACCACTCAGACGCCGGTTTTCTGCGGGAGTTTGGTACTTCCCCGGGCGAGCCGGCCCGGCCCATTCATGCTACAGACAAATAATATGCCATTCTTGACAAAGTATTCGTCTGCAGCGTGGCTCTACCACTTGTAATCTTATCTCATCAAACTTGTAGAACGTGTTCAGCCTGCAATTTCGTTTTTTATGTTTTATTTTAAAGGCATTCGTTTTTATTCTACCGACAATTTCCAACGATCGCTCTATAGGCGTGCTCTATGGCAGGGTGCACATTGAAGCGTGGGACGCGCTGCGGTCAACTTTGCGGCGCGCTATAGGTCGTAATTTTTTTCAAAAATATCTAAAATTTAGCGTTCTCGGTTCACATGCATTTCAAATCCGTTTTTCCGACGTAATGACTGGACTGCGCTAGACATAGTCCTTTCTCTAGGTGCCCTACCTAGCTCAATATTCAGCGACACGCATATTCTGTATTTATCGCTCGGTCATGGAGCAATGGTCTATCCAGGGAAACCTATTTCCAGCATTACTGACGTAGATTTATAATGATGATAATCGAATAGTACGCCTTTGAAAAGTATACCTTATTATTTTATCATTTTAATAGAATACGAGTATTATTTATTCTCACTATCGTATTAGCATCCGTCAACAGAGCATTATATTTATATTATTAATAGACCTCGTCTGCGTTTATGAAAAGTTTTAAGTCCATAATGATTCAATGCAATATAGTACAACGTGTCGCAGAGGTGATCATTAAAGCGGGGCGCAAATTACTTTTTTATAGACGCCATAACACTTAGAGACGTTGGAGCGAACTATTGAATTTATAATAGCATTTAATATGCTTCCTTTACGATGCTTGTTATGAAGTCTCAACTTAACGCGCTTCAAATATTTTATATCTTTTCGCAATAAATTTTGTCGTATCGTATTCTTTATAAGATGAAATTATGCTTAACAAATTTTGAAGATTTAATTTACCTATCTAAAATTTTAGCAAACAATATCTTTATGAAGCTCACAAAAGCTAATGGATTAATGGAAAGACGAAGTGCCAGTAAAGTAGTGTTTTAGAAATGAATTTGTGAGAAGTAAAATTCACATTAACTTTATGGTAATATCTTTATTAAGTCTAAATCAATTAGGCAAAATAATCGTAGTTCGTCCGACTCCAATCAAATTTGGGAAGCTAATCTCATTAGTGCATCTCTTTCGAAATAGTATTCTTGGGATTAAATACATAGTTGCTATTCCTTACACGTTAATACATTACAAAGTTTACAACGAGTAAGTACAAATATATTCATCTTATTTATACACCAAACTATAAGCGTGCTCGGTAAAGAGGGTAAGGTGACAACTAAGGAATACGATCCAGCGTCATTTTCCGGCATCCGTCACGTGGGAACGACTTCCGGCGAGGCGCCAGTCCACTCTTACAATCACTTAACTCACGAAAGGCGAGGAAACTTGTGTAAACATGGGATAAAATCCTTTGGGATAGTGAATACTTTTTGTATGTAGTTTATGTCAGTTTAGTAAGATAATAATGAGAGCGGTGAAATAAATTTAAACACTTACGAGTAAATTGATATTTCGTCGAAGTAGCATTTCTTGAGCACGTCTAGGATAATGATTATTATTATTTTGCATAAATTTTACAATATAATGTATGCTTCCACCAATTTTATAAGTTCAGTTCAGTTAAAAGCGATTGTAACTCGGCTGTAAACTTTCACAGAAGATGGATTTATGATGAGTGCAGGGATACTTCTTTTATTTCGTTTTTCCCCTTCCATTACTTGCTTTCATCCAACAAAATACTGTGTTGTATAGCTAAAGACATATGTCTATACTAATATATTAATTACTATATAACTAATATATTAACAATGCTAACATTTTTGATAACGTAGTATTTTATTGTGGCATTGTTTATTTACCTAAATAAATTCAGATGAAACGTACATTAACTTGTAATCCTCAAGAATATATCTAGAATAAATACAAATCCACTTTTGCATTTTACACGAACAATTGGCTCAGTGGTAGAGCCCTCCGGCCTCGGAGTCAATGGTCGCAGGTTCGATCCCCGCATCGGAATAAACATATATATGGATTATAAAATATTTATTCCGAGTCTGGTAATCCCGCCAATTCGCATCTGACAAGCTTGGTGGGTTTAACATGCGTTCCACCAGAAATGGAGAGGCCCGTGCTCAGCAGTGGGACATATATAAGGGATGTTAAAAAAAAAACAACACAAATCATCATATTACTTGTATCAGTTTCAAAATTGAATATTAGATTAATAATTTATATCAAATAAGGGTAACATTACAATAAGTAAGCACTTGTCCCTAGTGACGCCGCCGTAGCACGCGACATTGCCTGTTTCACTATCAACTAACACCCTGTCAAATCTTCCCTTTTATTTGTATACGGTACTTATAACTATTATATTTCATCACTTCTAATTTATTTCCTTGTGTTACGCTGTCTGATTCAGTATAAGTTGATTAAATATTTTCAAAATAGTATATTAATTATTTTTCCCACAGCTTTGGATTATGACCTTGATTATGGAGGAATGGACTTGTCCGTGACGCTTGTCCATGACGGATTAGAAATTAAAATTTGAATTCGAAATGTAAACGCGCGAACTCGCGAAAGTTGTGATTAAATTAGTTACAGTCATACAAAATATTTGCAAGAATATAAGTCGTAAAGTTTACAAAATAAATTATTTAACTTTAAATTCTTATCTCAAGTGATTTATTTACCAATACATCGACATAGTTCGAAGTAAAAAAGACCGAAATCAGTTATATTAATTGTAAATGAATAAATATAATAAAATTGAATGCACCGTTTAACATATCCTGTATAATATTTTGGGGAACATTTTCGTTTTCCGCTCCCGTCTTCGGCCCAGATAGATAACTTCCCGATGATTTGGCTTTATCGTTATTTGTCGTCGAGCTATCGTTTCGCTTCGGTTCCTGCGCGCAATAACTTCTTCGTCCTGATAATAAACGTAATATACACATGTATATAGTTATTTGGAATCATAAATTAAATTGAATCTGAATTTATTATTCTAACAAATTTTTATAATGCAAATTGGCAGCTTTTAGATGATCTATAATACGATTATTCGGCCTATTCTAATTTATGGCTGTGGTGGGGCTTGGACATTAATGCTAAAGGAAAAGAAGAAATTTCTAGTTGCAGAACGAAAAGTCTTCCGAAAGATCCTGGGCCCAACCAAAAGTGATGATGGCAGTTGGAAAAAATGCCGAAATCGATCATCTGATGGCCCAATCCAATGTAATAGAAGTGACTAAGGCTCACCGACACGTTGAGAGGATGGGAGAGGATCGCGCAGTCAAGACGTATGTGGGTCGCCCAACTGGACGACGTCCTGTGAGGCTACCCAGGTACCGCTGGAGAGACATGATCGAAGATGAATTGCGCAACCTTCAAGTCTGCAAATGGCAGGAGGTGGCGCAGGACAGAGTGCGGTGCCGTAAGATCTATTAGGAGGCCATGATCCATCTCCGGAACTCGGCCGCTCACCGTACAAAGCGCGGTAGGTAAGCTACCACTCAGATGCCGGTTTTCTCCGGGAGTGTGGTACTTCCCCGGGTGAACCGGCCCATTCATCCTACAGATAAATATTATGCCATTCTTGACAAAGTATTCGTATGTAGCGTGGCTCTAGCACTATTAGAGTAAATGTGTAAAAACCTTTACGTACACGTGGTATAGTGTATTGTATACACATAGCATTACTCACATATAATGTTAGGTGTATACAATACACTTTTTTGTTTACACTTGTATTGCTTATAATAAATGTAAATAATACGTGCATTATCCATAATAAACCAGGCTAACATGACCATCTGTTCAATGTCGACAAGAATGTTTGATTAGTGAACATGTCGCGGCATAATGTTAATGGCGTTGTTTCTAAACTAAATTACTAAATATAATGGCGGGAATATTGCCTGTGCCATATTTATTAAAAAAATATAAAAACAATATGAATATTTTATTGCCTTACACAAATTTTATTTTATAAATTATTGTGTCCTATCATTACACAATAGTTTTTATTATGATATCTTTTGGCCGCTTAGCTCAGTAATTAGATTACCTATCGAATTTTTTTCAAAGTCAAACGCTCAATACCTCCATAATATATATTGCTTGTTATTTTTTTATGGGATAGGAAGGCAAACGAGCAGGCGCGTTATCTAATGGAAAGCACCCAACGCTGCCCATAAACATCCGCAGTACCACAGGCAGTGTAGAAACGTTGCCGGCCTTTAAGGAAACCGTCGTCGTTATGAGAGGGAGGAGAAGGATGGTAGAAAAGGAGGGAGAGAAAGAGGGGGAAGGGAGTTAGGCCTCCGGAACACACCCGCTCACCGGACGAAGCGCAGCAGCTAAGCTACCACTCAGACGCCGGTTTTCTGCAGGAGTATGGTACTTACCCGGGCGAGGCGGCCCATTCATGCATCAGACAAATAATATGCTATTTTTGACAAAGTAATTGTCTGCAGCGTGACAGATTAAGATTAATTTAAGGGCAGATTAGCGATTTAACTAAACTTGGAATAAATATTTATACTTCATATATGTAGTCTATATTTAACCCTGTAAAGAAATTGAACCCACGACCATTGAGATTTATAAAGGGGAAAATACATTTATATAAATATATAATAAATATATTTAAATAATTTTCATGTAATAAATTAATAAAGTATCAAAGATTTAAAAAAGCATATTTTATTGACAGCAGAAGTTTCAAATAATAAATTATTAATTGAAAAATGGAAAAGTTACAACGCTAACGGGAGCATCGAAACTTATGCGAGCGAGTTACGCGTCGACGGCGACAGGCGTCGTTGCTGTCGCAGTGGATTAATAACAGTTATTGGGCTCAGCGGCGTAATTCCGGATTAAAACAGTGTCAATTTGCATTTTATTATGATAACAAGCCCTTGAGCCTTAATGGATTTGTAAAAGCTCATTTTGAATTCGTAATGACGATCCCATCCAACTAACAGTTTAAGATTAATCCCGGAAGGATTAACGTATTCCGAGTTTAAAATTGGAATTAAATGCGAATAATAGTTAACACACATTCCTACATATTCATTATTAAACAAATTTTAAACTTTTTAATTATTTACGAGTCATCTTTTTTACTTTTTTACAAGTTTAATTAATAAAAGTAAAACAGCAATTTTTAATTTTATATAGAGAGCCAATGGTCATAATAGACTAATTATTTTGCTTCATCTTGCATTCTGGTATTTATTATATCAATAGTATGAGTGCGATGAGATAATGAGAGCTACATTAAGTAAAAAACAAGTCTAAATACATATTTTAAATCTACATATCTTAAAGACCGACAACGCAGCTACGATGCCTCTGGTGTTGCAGATCTATGAGATCTATGAGGGGCATTAATTTTGATTTTTTTGTTTTTTAAGTTATTTCATTCTAGAACACAAACTTGTGCTTAAAACAAAATTAAATACTATTTATTTAAAATTTTAAGTTTTAATATTAGGAATTAAATGACGGAGAAAGGTTAGAAAATTAACGATTATATTGATTCGATAATAAGAATAATAATGTTATTTTTTCAATGCATTTCTTCTATATGGTGATAAAAAGAAGGTAGATTTTGGTATTAAGTAGTAAATATACCTGCAATACTAGAAATTGGAATACAATATCATTTATCTGCCTGCTTTACAAATCCCATAAAATGATATCTTAACAATTTGACAAAGTTTTAAGATTACAAAATAATAATCACTACAGAAAGCCATTTAAAATTGGAGTTAAGAAAGTTTTATTGCTTCTTCAATTCTTAAGGAAATTTCTAAACAAATTATATTCGCTATATCTGAGGCTTATTAAAGACCTTGGCCGAAATCCTTCAATTAACAAGGAGCTCTCAATCAAAGCAAGTAGTCTCGACGCCTTCTAACCTTGCCCTTACAATTGAGATTAAAAAGTTCGACTCGAATCGAAATGAGGACGGTTTTCAATGATCGATGATTAAAATGGTTAGTTTCCTTAAACACTAAATGACGATATAGGACTTGTTTACTTTTAATAAAAAAAACATCCATTCCATTCCATAAATAAAAATATGTTAAAATTCCATGCCCTTATTACCCTTAAGTCTTATCAAATATTATACCGAACATTTTTAATACCATTGTATTGAAATTAAAAAATACAAAAAAGAGGATACTTGCAGAATTACTTTCACAATTTCTTTCGATTGAAGAAACCTTATCATGAAACGGTGGTAGAATTTTAATTCTTAATAAAATGACCTATGAAAAAATTAAATTTATTTTTTATATCAAAGAAATAAAGAATTATAATTAGAATATTTCCATGAACTGAAAAAAGTATAGAATAAGAATAATCTAATACTAATAAGGTAATTAACATCAGTATACGTATAACATAACGTTAATAGCGATTATAACCGATACAGATCCTTAAGGTCTCTTAGAGACAATGATGATAAGTTGCCAATAAAACAAAACTATTTAGAAGAAAAAAGTATTCGTAAACTTATAAGGAGTGACGGCAGTTTCCGAAGAAAGTTGTTAAAGCTTGTCTGGTTTTATAAAGCGCCATACAAGCATTCTAAACATAAAACATGTTACAACGTTAAATAGGATAGAATAGGTATGGTTCACATTTTACATTTAAAAAAAAATACAAAAGCCAATTAAAAAAATGAAAAAGTATATGAAACCGAAAAGGGTCTCCAACTCTAAAATTGTTACAAGTTATACTCGCAACGCTCATTTTAAGTCAATTGTGGGATATTTTGGCAAATAGAATAACATACACGACAAAAGTTATTAATGAAAACTAGTAAATTCAAAAATAATGCTATAGGAGATCTGTTACATAAAATATTTCACTAGGTTTGTATCAGAATAGTAAATGTAAGCTACAAAAAATTTCAAGAATAATATAACAAAATCAAGTAATCGTAAAAAACATATTAAAAATATAAAAAAAATTATAAACTTTTCATTATCAATGGAAAATCATTTATATATTATATTTGTTGATTTTAAATTCTATATAATATTAAAATAGTGAAATAAATAAACATATATTAGTACATATCTAATATACAAGTATGTTTATTTTATCAGTAATCTATTTCACTATTTTAATTTATTTAATATGTAGATGGAAACATGTAGATTATGTTTTATGTTGAATGATCCTGAGTGCTTTCTTGTGTTAAGCATCGCATCATTAATATTGTGATTATCTTTCATCGAAGAAAACAGAAAACTGACTAGCGTTAGTGATTGAAGGTACTTAGAAATACTTTTAACAAAAAATCAATTTCACAATTTATTTAATATTTTATCTTTATATTAACTAGTAACAAAAATCATTTAATTTTGATAATCTTATGGTGTTATTCCCTTAATTGACTGATAGTTGCTACAAACTAAGAATTGAACTGTGAGTCTATGTGTAAGGATTTATTTTTGCCTTTGTACACACAATTTAGTTCAGTTCAGTTTAGTTTTTGAATTTGTTCAGTATGTATCCAGTATATACTACGACGAAGACTTTACGTACGAAAAGAGAAAAATGAATGAACTAAATAAATTATTAAATACTAAATAAAAAAACTATTAACTATTTATTTTTATATATAAATTATATTAATTTGTACGGAATCTTCAATTTTATAATTAAACAATTACACTCATATAAAAAATATTAGTAATAATTAACATAGTAATTAGCTATTAGCTATTAGCTAACATAGTATTAGCTAGCTATGGTAGTTGGTATATAACTTACCCTACGCGAATTATTAATTATCCGGAAGCTAACAAACCTAAGCAAACGAATCTTCTGCGAACGTAAACGAAAGTACACGAGCACTTTCCTTCACATTCGGCATTGATACGTTGGTACGTGAAAAGGAAATATACCGGACGGAACCCGTGCTGTGGAGTGTGGCTGAAGGCGTACAAGTACTGCAAATGCTCACTCAATGCCGACGATACCGAATGAATTTGTAGTGTATTTTTTTTGCTATATATATACTGAAGCTATGGCCCAATTTTTTGAGTCGAAGTATTTCCGTGGATTACAGTTAACAAATTGTTTGTTACCTTCTCACTTCTGTGTGTTCCTCTGATTTGTTACGTGGGATTAGTGTAAATAAGTATTGCGTTTAATATGGACTAAGTATATTGATAATGGTATATTTAAATGAATAAGTCATTTGTAATTGCTTTGCATATAAATTCTTAAAGAACACTAAGGATTTTTAGTATTTGCTTTTATGAAAAAGTTAAGGCAATATTTTTATTTCGGGAGAATTTACAGACCGACCGATTGGCTCAGTGGCGGGGCCCTCCGCCCGCGGAGTCAATGGTCGCGGGTTCGATTCCCGCATCGGAATAAATATTTATATGGATTTATAAATGTTTATTCCGCGTCTGGTAACCCCCCCAATCCGCATTTCCTTTCCTGCCCCTTCCTTTCTTCTCTATCCTTTCCCTTCCTCTCCGCCAATCCACGGTCTGCCGTGCCAATGGATGCGTGGCTAGGGGCGAGCCTAGTCGAAAGCGTGCCGATCGTCCCGGGGTCGGGCTCCCCCGGGGACTATGGTGCCTTACCTCAGCATGCAGGGCTCTGCTGGGGCTGACCTCCATCTTCCCTTGCGGCTCGTGGGATTCACTAAGACGAATTTAATATACCTAATTTGTCGAAAAATGACGGCGACGTGGTTCGCCACCCGTCACGTCCTGATTCTCACGAGGGCGAAAAGCGACCAATGACGAGCCGTTTCGCTGCAATGAATGGCAGCGGATGTAGCTCTGTGGTCTCTGCCAACCCCTGAGGGAGATAGGCGTGAATATATAAAAAAAAAAAAAATTACAGTAAAAAAATACATAATGTAGATAGATATTTGATGAAAATTCTTGATTTAATTACGGATTTGTAGATTTGAAATTTATTTTTATTTGGTGAGAATTTACAGTAGCAAAAAATACATAAAGTAGATAGATATCTGATTAAAATTCTTGATTTGATGATGGATTTATAGATTTGAAATTTAAGTAATTTAAATAGACTTACTGCTAATCTTATCGACAATTGGTGACTGTAATTATAAATATTTTAATGAAATATGTATGAGGAAATCAGTTCTCACAAAACTAAAGAATATTAATATCCTCCAAGGGTGTACTAAAATAAAAACTAAACTAAATTTCAGTGGCCATTCAATATTTAAAATAACAATAGAAAGAACATTCATAATAATATTCTTCATATAAAAAATCTTGAGTGGGACACAGAAGAGCAGACTGGTGTATCTGATATTACAGCTATATATTTCAATTACACGTAAGAAAAAGAACAAGTCGTTAGAAGTGGCTGAGAGGCCAGATTACAGTCATAAAGGAAAAATAAAGAAAATCTCGCTAAAACGTGGAAGACGAATATTTGTAAGCGAAATTGCAGACGTGTGAACATACTCACACTTTGTCTTCACTCTATCAATTTATTTGAGATACTTTCTTAATGTTCAAATACATATATTTTTTTAATGGAAGCGTTAGGTAAACCAGCGAGCGAATCATCTGATGGTAAGCAACTTTCATCGCCCATAAATATCTGCAGTAAGTACTACGGTTACAACAGATGCATTGCCTACCATATGTTGAGGAAGTGAAGAGAAAGAAGAAAAGAATGGGAAGGGAAGAAGGAAACATTAGGAGGGGAGGCGGAAATACATGAAGAGGAAAGGTATGTGAGAGTAAAATTCTACCGTTTGACGTCGATATTCTGTAAGGGTGTGCAACTTTCGCGATCGAGCCAGCTCATGCGTACTACTATGACTATACCATTTTTTTAAATATACATACGTTTTAATTGATAAACAAAGGCTTTTAATAAATTATTATTCAATTATAATTATTATTAATCATTCAATAAATTATTATTAAATTAGATATATACATACTTAAATATAGAGGTATATAAATGTTTAAAGCAAACATTACCAAAAGGAAAGTATAAAACTATGTACTTATTGAGACTACTAACACTAACAGCTACTAATAACAGCTACTCGAACCTAACAAAAAATACACGGAATTTTCTTATTTAGATGCCGATAATACATGTACATTTAATTTAAGAGTAAGTAAGTAGATTTAAAATGCTCAGAATGTTCGTCGAATGTAAAAAAAAAGAAACAGATGCTCTTTTAAATTGTCATTATTTTATTAACAGATTATACTATCATTAACAATGGAATTTAGAAGATGTTTTCCTAAACCATTTGGCTAGGAAGATACATTAATATGTAAGCTAGTAAAGGCGCTATTGTTTTATCTTACTACTAAACGCGACAATTTAGAATATGTATCTAACGTCATTATTCCGTAAGCATGTGCTTCTTTATTCAAGCATAGCTGTACCATTTATTCCTATTACATAAAATGCATAACCCAGCAATGTGGATGTGGTAAACAAACAAATGCTGAGTTCTATTTGCAACTTGCTTCGATTTTAGAAATTTATGAGCTTCACTTTACGATGTATTTTACGACTGCTCGGTCAACCGCGCGACTCTCGCGTTTATAGCACCCTTGAATACACGTTCCCTTTACAGTCGAATTAAAATAAAGCTTACTTCAGTAAACTCTTACAGTTTCGAAAAAAGAACTGTATTTCAACTTCTAATATTGTATAATTTTATAAAAATTTCAAATATGTAGATGTTTTACAACGCATCTCACACTACGTTGGCCTACTCACGGTTTCTTGTCTAATACGAGGAGTATACTACAAAAATTGTCAGTTCTCTGACAAGTGTAAGCAGTCTATTGACCATTTCTGTTCGTCAACTCTATTTCAATGACTGGTTCTCTGACGGATTTCATATGAATGCTATTTATCAAAGAAATTTAAAGCATAAACCGTGCGCTCTCTAAGCGACTGTGACCTCTTGGAGTAGGCGAATTGTCATTTCCATACAAAATTTTGCTTATCCAAAAAGTTTATAAAAAAGTGTATTAATTTCAATTTGGCATAACCAGAATACCTGGATATCAAATATTCTGGTACTACTAAATTAATGAGTAAACTAAAGCAATCGCACTTTTGGTTTTGTTTATATGCTGTAAATATTAATATAAAATAAGTCACTTAAAATACCTTCTGATAGGTTTAGGTACTTAACTTAAAGTACCTTCTTACTAAGATACTTCTTCTAACTTATATTTAAACGTTTAATTTAAAAATTTGTTAAGTTCAAACATGCAAAAAACCGAAATCTTCTGAAAATAAATACTTATTACTTTTCGGTAATTAAACAAATAATCAGCTGTCAAACGAATGCGTCGAGTTGTGTTAAAACAAACACGTGATATTACGTGCCTGTAAGTATGTCTGCCAATAATTGGTTGGCTGGGGTGCATTTTACGTTAAAATTTAATATTCGTGTTCCAGACTCGGCTTGACGCCAGTGATCAATTATTCAAATGCATTGTTTTTACAATTATACCCAAAGTTATCAATATTTCTTTTGAACCTACGGAATAATTGTGAAAAATAGTAACAATTTATAATTTTATATATATTAAAATATACATCTTAAGGTACGCATACTCATATAAAAAGTAGAAAAAATGAAACAACTTAGAAGCGCCACGTGGGAATCCATTGTAATGGTATAATAGAATGCCAAACATAACTGTACTAAGATCCACCAAAACAATATTGTATCGCGCATTTCAATGAATTAATTTCCAGTTGGTTTTAAAAATTTGTTTATATTGAGAATAACGTTAAAATACTGAAACTATAAAATAAATATGTAAATACAATAAAGGAAAAAAGTAATGATGTATAAAGAATATGTGAGATACGTAAATAACGTAAAAGTAAACGTTAGAAAAGCTACCCCAACAGGACATACCGTTTTTTACTTTTTGCCAATGATGCCTATACCACTATAATTGTAATATTTTATAATTCCGTTGTCCGCATCGTTTTTTATTTAATACAATTTGTAGATTGAAAAATAAGCCGATAACATGTGGTTACCTCTCCTTAGAGCAGTATACTTATACTATATACTATTTCAATAAAAAATCTGTAATTTCTAATATTTCAACCGAAGCGGAAATCAACCAAGCAACACTTGGCTCTGCAAATGCTCGTCAATTATTTGTAAGGCGTTATTCGATTAATATCATCGTGAGAACGTACTATGTACATATTTTTATATAATTAAATATGTAAAGTTCAATCAAATATATAGGTAACCAAACGTTTTCGGAATATTTGTTTTTAATTTAAAAATATATTATGTGTTGCTTTATTAATAATTTAATAAAAAGTCTTAATAAATATGAAGCTCGTTATGTGGGATAACTTTAGTGCCCCAACACCACACAAGCAAACAAACAAGTTTCCTTTGTTTATAGATTTTTTATTGGAATATTATGTAATATTTGATCAACGTAAAAATACAAAAAATAGGATACTTACGGACTTTCTTTCGCAGTTTCTTTTCCGTTCAGAGGATCATCATTGCGAAATAGTGGTAAAAGCTTGATTGTTAACGAACTAAAGTTTGATAAATGAAATATAATTTCTAATTTTAAAAAAATAAAGAATTTGATTTTGAAAAGACAAATAAAACAACAAAAATCATTTCATTTTGACAACCCAAATGTGTGAAGTTTCGTTTTCGAGACGTGGGTAGCGGGTGCGACTTGGATATTTTATATATTTTTAAGATTTTAAATAAATATTTATTTAGCCTACAAATATTTCCTCTAGTAATTCTATATAGTAGTTTGAATGTTTGTCCTTCATTTTAAATAGTAGCATGCTGTATGAGCGTAAGCCTTTTTTATAAATGACATATTTTTCATAAATGTGTTATACAAACAAGACCGATTAACAGGTAAACAAAAATAATATGGTCCATGTATTTCTATATAACCGAAAATTACGGTCATTCAAAGTCGAGTCAATGTTTCCAGTCCATTTCTCGTAATAGCTCTGCTTTTATAACCGACCCATAATGAAACTCGTTTAAATATAACAAAAGTGGCTGGATTACGGTAGCCTAGCACTTTATACTGCTTAATTACTGGCCTCAACGGAAATAATTTTGAACTTGGAAGGGTTTGGTAAGACCTTATTCGTGATTTAAGATTTTCAGAAAAAGTATGCCATAGCAGATTTCAAGACGATATGATATTCCTTTAGCATTTGTAATTTTAAATATTAAATTCAATTGAAACTTCTAAGCATATTTTATAAGTTGATTCAATCCTCTCAATTAACAAACGGCTAATCCATTAAATACTATTTATTGACGAAGGGTACATCTTAATTAAGAGTTTATTGCCTAAAATATAAACGTATACTTCATAATCATCATTCATAAATAATAAATTTTATCATTATATTTTTTATATATTTCATTATTTATTTAATGTATTTTATTATTTTGTGTTTATTAGTTTGTGTTAGGTGGTTTCCGGCATAGAATAAGGTCAGTACAACTTGTCCGGTGTCATACTTAAAAATCTCTTAAAGATCTCCAATACGTTCACTAAGAGTGGGAGTAACGTCAGCACCCGTTAATATTGAGGTGAACATTATTGACAATGATACTTTTTTACAATTTATTTATACAATTTATAACAATATCTTTGGTATTGTGAATGTCCATGAACGGTAGTGATTACTGATGAGATACTTACCATTAGGTGAAGCGTTTGCTCGTTAGCCAACTAATTGTATAAAAGTATTTTGTGTAAAGTATGTACAATGATTTCATTATTATTTGGTCCTCGCCGCTAATCTGTTATAATAATAGCCAGCCATTTTATCGTAAATATATATAAATAGTAATAATAATAATACCATGTGCATTTGATGTTAATTCATGAAAATGTTATTTTATTAGCGTCACTAGTACCAAAAAGCAGAATAACGGACATTAAATGAAATTTCCGACCGCCTGTCCCACCTCGTTTAGCATATTTTGTTTCAATCACGTATCCCTTTTTAGCGATCTCGTAACGGAAATGACTTTCGTTGCCAAATGAATGGACGGAGTCTGTAGTGATAGGTTTTCAACGCGTGACACAAATTACTATTTTTAAAATACTTATGAAAGTTTATTATCTTCCATGTAAAATAAAGAGATATCTGTGTTTCTTTCATGGAATAGATAAAGAAACAAAAGAGCAAGTCACCTTATGGTAAGCAATCAGTGCATATGCGTTGCCTATCGTAAGAGAGGGAAAGAAAAAAATAAGAGAAGGGGAAAGAACACATTATAAGCGAGCAACAAATTAGTATTAATATTATTGTGTGGCGTATATTGTAAGAGAAATCTATTATAGGTTAAACTTATGACAGGCTAGTAAAGGGGCAGATACTTTACCGGTACTGGTTTAATCATTTGATGCATATCTGTTACTTATATCCTACATTTAGCAAAAAACTTATTTCAGCAAATGATGATGATAGTGATGGGCAAGGAGTAAGCATGTTACTTAATGAAAAGCAAATAACATCGCTCATAGTTCATCTGTAACATCCGAAGTATTGCAGAATTATTACCGGCCGTTGAGAAATGTGTAGACTTGTTTTTGAAAGTTCAAATGTTTATATTTTCTCGAAAATACCGCTAAAAGACCCTTTTATTGACACTTAAAGGCAATGGTGATTCGATGATTTTTAAGACCCTTACTAATTTATATTTTCCCACTTATTGCAGGACTGTAACTTATAGTTTAAAATCCCTTATTACGAAACAAAAAGTATGAGTTACCGCACAATGTGTGTTGGTTTTGATACATTTCTTAAACGAGCTTAGTTAAGAAAGTAGTAGGACAAGAACGTTTACTTGCCGACGCAAACGTTATTTGTGGGCGAAGTTTAGCATGTTATGTTTTGCGTGGCGTCGCTGAAACAACAGTCTGGATTTAATTAACTTAAACTGCCGTCTGTTGCTACATTTCTTTCGAAGAGATTATATTCAAATTCTCAATTTGAACAATATTTGCGTTATTTGTGCTGAATTAAAGTTCTATATATTGTTTTTATATATATTCACGCCTATCCCCCGCAGGGGTTGGCAGAGACCACAGAGCTCCATCCGCTACCATGCATCGCAGCGAAACGGCTCTCCATTGGTCGCTTCTCGCCCTCGTGAGAATCAGGACGTGATGGGTGGCGAACCACATCGCCATCATTTTTCAACAAATTACGTATATTAAATTCGTTTTTAGTGAATCCCACGAGCCGCAAGGGACGATGGAGGTGAGCCACAGCAGAGCCCTGCACGCTGAGGTAAGGCACCATAGTACCCGGGGGAGCCCGATCCCAGGACGGTCAGCACGCTTGCGTCTAAGCTCGCCCTTAGACACGCATGCATTGGCTCGGCAGACCGTGGATTGGCGGAGAGGAAGGGAAAGGATAGAAAAGAAGGGAAAGGGCAGGGAAGGAAATGCGGATTGGGGAGGTTACCAGGCTCGAAATAAATATTTATAGATCCATACATATATTTATTCCGATGCGGGAATCGAACCCGCGACCATTGACTCCGCGGGCGGAGGGCCCCGCCGCTGAGCCAATTGGTCGTCTATATTTGTAGTAATATATTTTATGCTTGAAATAAAGATATGTTTACGTCCATTGACTAAATATCTCCAAAAAATACATCAAACAAGTTTAAAGTAAAAATTGAGGCGTTTTTCCAATTTCTGGTCAGGGCCAATGCAAATTTTGTTCAGTTTAACCACCAAAGGAAACATGTCTCGAATTTATCGTTTGTGAGGATGGTAATTATTGATAATAAGAATAAGTAGGTACCTACTGTCATCACAACCTTAATTGTTGATGGTCCATTACTGTTTGATTCAATCCCAATTCCCTATCACAAACGATAAATAATTGTACAGTGTGCACAAATGTCACATATCATCTATTGTTGGGAGATTGTCTCAGATATTAGCGTTATAATCAATCACTGGTGAGCTACTGCTGGTGACATGTGCGTAATTAGGCGAGGATGAGAGATGGTAAGAAGACTTATTCTGGACAAATCTATAAAAATCAGTATAAATTTAAAAATATATATATTATATGTACATTATATATATTCATTAAGAAAATATGGAAATTCTCTTTGAAACAAACATAATTAATCATTTATGTCGATGTTTATAAGACTAAATATTTAAGGTGACGAAAATCTAAAACGAATGATCTCTGTAAAGTAATGGCTCAAGTTACGCCCTTTACGCATTTAAATTTATTGCTTTCTATCTTAATGCTCCTAAAGTACTTTCTTTAGATTATCACGTCCTTAGATTGTGGATTTTCTTAATTACCAACAATGGTGGAAGTAAGCTCAAAAATGAGTTTTAATTAACAAGTTTAATTGGGTTAAGTGAAAATTGTCGGTAGGTTGAAAATTTATTTAATTATCTTATCATTCAGATTTTGTATACAAATTATTGATTTTGTAACTGTATCTACATAAAATTGTAAAAACGAAATTTTATTTATCATTCAATGGAATAATAAAATAAATACTCAAGCCCTATAACTCTTTATGCAGTTTATTACTTTGTATCGACATTTTTTTTAATGCCTAAAAGATACATAATGAAGGTTATGGCGAGTTTACTACGCATTTACATCATTTTTATTTAATTTTTATAGGCAATCAACATCACCCATAGACATCTACTATTCCATAAGTTTTGCAGAAAAGTTTTTGATAAAATGTTAAGAAAAGGAATACATATTTGTTCCTCGTTATTAACCTGCCACATTTTATTTTTATTATTATTGTTATTGCGATTCTTATTTCACTTCTATTTCTGCAATCATGACATTTTTTATGCATACATAAGAAATATTAATTTATACTTTTGATTTAACATGTAAAAACCTACTTACAAGCAAATGACGATAATCATATTTCTTAAACTATTTCAAAAGATAATTTTTCATTAGTTTAATTTTTCATTAGTTTTTCGCAAACTTTAACATTCAACTTTCAACAGGTGGTGCATTTTATTAAAGGTCCACAAGGCTCTGACACCGTATAACAGCAATTTTACGAGTACAAAATGTAACTGGCTCGCAATCGCTGACAAATAGCATAGAGTTGATATAATATACATTAAGAATGAAAAGTTGTGACTAATAATAATACCCTGTCATAATATTTGTCTGTAGCATGAATGGGCCGGTTCGCCCGGGGAAGTACCCGCGTAAGAAAACCGGCGTCTGAGTGATAGGTTACCTACCGCGCTTTGTACGGTGAGCGGCTGAGTTCCGGAGGCCAAACACTCTCCCCCTCCCCCCTCTCTCTCTTACTTCCTTTTCCATAATGACACTTTCCTTAAAGAGCGGCGTTGATTGCTTTCTATCAGGTAACACGCCTGCTCGTTTACCTTCCTATCCCATAAAACCATTAAAAAAGACTGGTAATGCTTGATATTACTAAAATTCTTGTTAACCAAACTAATCTTATAGTTCTCTTGCTAGGGAAATGTGAGTCATATCAATATTCCAATGTTAAAATCGAACTGATGACCTTAAATCTAAAGCGCAATCCTAACTAGTGAAGCCATTATCTGGTAAGGATTGTATCGTTTAAGTACATCACGTGATCATCCTTTTCATAGTAACATTGATATAAGCTTTGCTTATATTAATGAATCTTATGCAAATTTATGTAAATCTTATCAGAGAGAATTAATATAATTATTCCTTGAATGACAACGGAGCCGAACCAACTGATACATATTTAGGCAAAAGTATACTACGTGTATATAAGTTACAAAATGTAACCTGATTGCAATCCATAGGCTATTTGGAACGTCGTACAGTGTAGTATAGAATAATATAGTTTTGTAAAATAAAATACTTGCTTCTTTGCTTTTGTCTATCATTTATAAAGTTTTCTTTTTAGTTCTTTTTTATTAAACAGAATTGGGAAAACAAATTTGAAAGGGTTACTACCTATCATTTGGAAAGTGAGTATTTCGCCAGGTGCGTCATCCTCTTGAGAATATATATATATATATATATATATATATATATATATATATATATATATATATATATATATATATATATATATATATATATATATATATATATATATATATATATATATATATATATATATATATATATATATATATTTATTTATTTATTTTTATTTTATTGACAAACTAGTGAATAAAGTATCTACTATCGTATAATAAAAGATATTCAAGAAACAAATAGTCACGAATCACGGATATTGTTTTAATATAAAAGCTGTAAAACCCTTTCAACTAAATCCAGCGCGGTGTAACATTACGAAATAAACTTTCAGGTACCTTTTATCGAGCAATCCCAATCAAGTCTGTTCCGCATGTATAAACAGCGATTGGGTTTCTGTAGACAAAAAGATCGCGATAGAATCCCGGCAAAACTCAATCAAACTTTATAAACATCCGTCCATCTCATCTTGGGTAACAATGAGTATCGGCAGTGTGTCGTAAAACTTACTGATCTTGGATGAAAAGCAAACAAAAACAGAATCATATGAATAAATTATTTGACTTGCAATCTAATACATACATATAGTCACGCCTGTCTCCCTGTAAGGTTAGGCAGACACCACAGATCTCCATCCGCTACGATCCCGACACACCTTCCTTGCTTCCTTCCTCTCACATTCATCATAACGAAACAGCTCTCCGTTCGCCCCTTCTCGCCGTCGTGGGAATCAGGTCGTGGGAATATGACGGGTGAACCACGTCCCCGTCATTTTTAACGGATTATGTATATTAAGATTCGTCAAAGTGAATCCCACGAGCTGAAAGGGAGGATGGAAATCAGCCCCAGCAGAGCCCCGCATGCTGAGGTAAGGCAATATAGCACCCGGGGAGCCCGATCCCGGGACGGTCGGCACGCTTGCAACTAAGCTTTGGCACGGCAGACCGTGGAATGGCGGAGAGGGAGGGAAAAGGATGGAGAAAAAAGAAAAAGGCCTGGGAAAAAAAAGATGAATTTAGACAGGATGATAGGGTTATGATACTACCGCAACGGAAGACGAGGAGTGATACATACATACGAGGAGTGGTACCGTATCTAATATACTGCTGCAAGAACATACCGTGTCTTTATTGATTAATTTAAAAAATTTTACGTTACACTTCAAAAACAGTACGTTCACAGCATATACACATTGAGTATCTTGTTATGCGTGTTATGAATCACGTGGATTTTAGATCCTTCTAACATCCGCATGGGGCATATTCCCCATCATTAATTCTTACATAGAAAAGTTTGAAGGACAAATCGGATAATGCATACACTATATAAAGCTTAGTACAAGGTAACTAGATAAATACTTATCAGTAATCAGAGGAGACGTCTGTTAAAGAAAGCAGATTTACGATCTTCTAAATTTAAAGACCGACTAGGCAGGAAAACGAGGATTATGCGACGTGGAAGCCGAGTCTAAAAATTTTACAACAACTATCATAGTTATTTATTATGATGGATAAAGAGAAGATCTAGTCTATTTTTATGATATTGTTTGCTGTAATCTTACACATAAATGTTTGTAGTTTTAAAATCATCCAACCAGAGTGAATTATAGCGAATATTCTTCAAAATGTAATGGAACACCATTTCTAGTAGTGATTACAAAACACGCTACACTATATACTAGTAGTGATGACAAATAAGCACTCATGCTACATAGATATTTAATAGAAAACAAAATTTTCATGATAACTGTACTTGTTACATTACTTATAGATTTAAAAATCAAAACTAAAGTAGCAATACTGCACATGTGACATTTTAGTAATAATTGATGATATTTTAAATGGAGTATACATCGATTGTCTAGTTTAAAAAACATTGTTATAAAAGTAGTGTTCATTTTATAATATAAATAGTATACATTTTGTAAACGACATTTTATTGTTCATACTTCATAGCCGGTAGTCAGAGGTGGGGCAGAGTAAAGTTGTTTATTATGGTGTAAAAAATGACCGCGACTCCTTCAGTGGAAACTGACTTAGTGTTGGGGATTTGGGAAGGTCATTACCCTGCTCAAACAGAACGTGAAAGTTCTATTCAGTTGATCGTAATTCTGCTAGATTGAGATTCAGTGGCTCTATACAGTTGCGACAACGTTACTCTACCTCTTATCGGTTATATCCGATTCTGAGTACCATCTAGCTATTTCAGATAAGTATTTCTAATAATTAAAAAGTATCAAAATGTCCTACATTGGATAATAAGTTATTTATGTCATTTAGGTTATAGTCATAATTAAATTGTTACTTTTAGACCACTTAGAACCGATATAACTTATTTTTTATATTTATATTAAGGTATTGGTAATGTAATGAAAAGATAAGGTATCTAAGGAGTTACTTTCGCCGTTTCTTCTCTGATCAAAAAACCTGGATAGTAGATTATCACAAAATAAAGGATGTGAATATGAACAATGTTTTATTGGCTGTCTGAATATATTTTGAAGGTATCTTGATACTGTACTGTACTTGTACTTGATACGTCGAACAATTATGTCTATGCGATGGGTTTCTATTTATTAATATATATAGTAGAAAATTCTAAAACACGCATTGAAATAAAAACAATAAATGAATGGCAAAAAGCTAAGATGTCAGCTTATGTTCACTACATTGCTGTTTTGCTTTGCGTTGGATTTAACCTTAGCCTATATGAACGTTATATTGAGTAAGTAGATAACGAAAAACTTATTATAATTTCGAATTTAATTATTTTAGATAGCTTTTGATTATCGTCATCATTAGCCTGGCGTTTCACCGCTTATCATAAGCCTCCCCGAAGGCCTGATTTTCGGCTACACGCTTTCTACACTGATTTCTGACAGTACTTTAAACAGCGCTTTAAATATGTGCGTAATAAAAACTATTTTCAAGATGTATACATTTTTTACAACGCTAATCATCCTGCAAACAGAATTCTTGTATTATTTATTCTTCTAACATATTATGACTTAATAAACTCAAGTTATAATACTTTAGTATTACAACTTGAGGGTGAAAGAATGCGGATACTGCCTGTATCACAAATCTGTCAAATGCATACGGGTCCACCCAACAATATTTTATCATTTCTTTTATGTCCAAAATAAGGTCCGTTGGCTGTATTGTTTCTTTTAATAAAAATATGATATAACAATAATTATTAATGTTTATGTTTTTATATTAGTAAGAAAATGAGTGATATGTGGAATGTACAATATCATACTTCACTTATTGTTTCCAATAAAAAAATTCTACAAATATAATTAATTTTATTAATTTTCAATATGAAAAACAATAATATTTGTGGTGTCACTTTAAACATTAATATAAAGCCATAATTTTTTAACCAAAAGTTTTATACAAAAAGAAATTATTTTCAATACAATATTTTCAATTTATATTTAAATACTAATAATAATAAAGTATCAAGCTCTTAAACGCATTAAATCTTAGCTTATCATAGTAAAATAGAAATGATCAAAATGTCAAATTTCAAATTTCAAATTAAACGACAAATTCTAATCAATACACGTGACAATAAATAACCCTAAAGTAAAATGTTGTGCAACAATTTAAACAACGACCGCATTGTTTTAGAACTATAGATGATTAATGTACTAAGCTTTTTACAAAATAAAAGTAAAAGATCTATCTTACCTGCATGCGCACGTGATGTGCATATACTGCTAAGTGGCAAAGAAGGCTCAAGCAATCGAGGAGGCTCCAACAAGAGAGTAATGGTAACAAAACCATCTGGAATCAAGGCTAGGCATAGAAACTGTAGATATTATAGACATTGATAAGACAATGACAATTACCATTAGTCATGCAAAAGGCTTTGCACTGTCTTAGTTTGGTGACTATGAGCAAATCCTCTCTTGAGAGACGCCTACATATGTAAATACTAGTGAACGGCAAAAGGCAATCATTAAGAAATAATAATGATGCGTATATTTAAGCAGATATAAAGATAAAATCAACATTATGCATGATACATTGAAATATCGTTATTATAAATTAAAAGTCCCTGTTCGAAGAACATTTCAAATACATTAAGATACCAAGCGTCACAATGATAGAAAGTATCTAGTTTGATTAGTAAAGTTTTTTAATTCAAGCAGTTGGGGACGCTGCCAACATTTCAATGTCGGACAGTATCTTTTAAAAGATTGTTTTACTTTTGATTAACCCATAGCCAAACGATTATCGTTAAAGGTCCGAGCTAATGAATTTCAAAAATTTATAGTATTCCTCCATATCTCTTACACATTAATATAATTTCAATAAGATACCCGCAGCGATGCACCAAAACCGGGAGTGGAAGTAAGTATCTATGAGTTGCTTGGATTCAAGTGTGAGACAACACAAGATAGAGACTGAACACAAATTAAAAGAGCATTAGCAATATTATTAATATTATGTTTAGAGTTCGTATTGTTGTTTTTTAAAGGCAATGATTTTATCTTTAATAAATTCTTGATTATTCTAATTAAGCTAGTAATACTTCTGTTATTAGAAATATAAGAATCCACGATGTTAGTAAATATTTAAAGCAACGACTTGCATATAAAAATTGAAAAAAGTGTAACATTATAAAACGAACAGAACCTACTATTACTTTAACTGTGTTTGCTTAAAGTTACAAACAAAAGCAATTTTCCACACGTTTGCTACTTAAACTAAATATAAAAATATTTTCTGCACTGCGATGTGATTATTTTACACAAATTAAACTTTTTAATTCGAATCATAACAGCAAGGTGCGAGGGCCTCGAGACTACTTTTATCGAGAGCTCCTCGTTAATTGAAGGATCTCGGCCTTTAATAAGCTACAGGTTTAGCATTAAATTTGTTTTAAAGCTCTCATCGTAAGTTATTGAAGCAATAAAATTAGCTGAACTCCAATTTTTAATGGCTTTGTTCGTGATTCTTGTTTTATTTTGACGCCTGGATTTTTCATTATTATACGTATAATATAAATTATACAGAAGAAACGACGATTTGGCTCTATAGCAAAAAATAGGCATTATAACGAGACTAAGTTCGAATCCTAGTCTAAACTAGTATTTGTTTTAAACAAAAAAATAGTTTTTGGGGTCTCCAAATGTTATTTGTTTATGACTGTATCTTGATAACACATCATGCGAATGAGGAGCAATCATATTTCTTTTAATATAACTTAATTCTTGTTTACCCTTTCCTCTAGTCTAAGAAATGAAGATCATCAACACACTACTTACCAACTAAGCTTTTGTTAATTAAATTAATAATTTACATAAAAAAACAATAAAATTTATTTTTTTAAAGTAAATCTTACTTACTTAAGGTTATCACTATCATTATCAATAACAGCCTGTGATAATTGCCTGTTGTATATACTAAGTCTAACCCAAGACGCGCCATTTACCTCTTTCTTCATCTACTCACATCCAATTTCTGTTAGACGCCCTACACAAATCTGACCGGAGGGATCGTCCCACTCTATATTTTCTAAGATTTGTTACTAGTTTCATCGCCAGCACAAATCCTGGGGCTGATGTTCCTCTTCTGATTGTTTGTATGTAAGAAGTAAATTCGAATATAATAAACGATTTTTAAATTTTCATTTCCTTTAATAATTTATAATAAAATACTTAAAGAAAAGTAATAGTAAGCAACTATAATGTACTTATAACTTAACTTAGTACGATTGTGCGTGCTGGTTGTTCAAAAAGAGACAGAGGTGCTGTATTGTGGAATAAGAGACGTCAATATTATCTAAGCTAAGCCGAGGCGACCACTAGCAGTTGCATCATCAATCCATCTGTCAGAGGTATGTTTCTCCTGCCTGTAGCCTGTATTTATGCGCGGGTGGGCGGCAAAAAATTATTTTTTTTTTTTCAAAAATCTCTACTCCACATCAGAGGTGACTTACAAATAACTTTTTCATCTTCCTTTTTAAAATCTAGAATAATACGCAAAAACTTATTCATATTTCATTTACATAATAATTAAATCTTCCATGCAAATTGGTACGTCCTCAAACAAATAACACCTCATTTTACTAACAAATAAGAGACTTCTCTATAGAATATTCTAATATTTCAAAAACTTTTTAGTATAAAAAAATTAGAATAAAAGGAGTTTTATTTATCTTTTCAACAAGTAAAGCTTCAAAAGTAATTAAATTAATTGTTGTAGAGTAAAACTTCAAGAAAAATGTTATGAATTTGTTAGAAAATTTAACTAAAAATAACCATAGGTAAAGGAAGAGGAATAAAGGTACACATGGGTTGCTTTAAATTAGATAAAAAGGGTTTAATGAAATTTATATAAATATATGTTGTATTCTAAATAAAAAAGTTTGGTAGAATATTAAATGTCTCGGAAATTTATTTAAATGTGATAATTTCGTAGTTTCACATGTAGACTATTTACATACATAATTTAAAAATCAATAACATATTTAATGACAAAGAAAATGAATATCAAATTCGTTTCTTCTCACTTATAAAGTTTATCCTCGAGCTACTTATTTCTGCCACCCTATGTGTAAATTATTAAAATTCTATCAACCTTGAGATATTACTATTAATTATCAAAAGATAATTACCTCATATATTTTCTTAATTTGAAATTTATCAGACGTCTTTGATCTGTTTAATAAAAAAACCTTTATAAAAATACGGGCCGACATTAAAATGTCGGCAGCGTCCCCGATTGCTCGGATTGAAAAAGTTTATTAATCAAACCAGATACTTTCTGTCATTGAGACGCTTAATATCTTAATTTATTTGAAGTATTTTTTGATCAGTGAATAGTAAATTGTTATACCTATAATAATATCTCACAATAAAAAAGTAACCTCGCTAAAAAAATAGTTGTGAACAAAACCAATACGAGTATTGTAATTATAAGCGACGCTATCACAATAATTAAGACTATATCTCAATTTTAAAATATATAAAAATAAACTTATAAAATTTTGAAAAAATATCTACATACATATAAGTTTTAACAACTCACCAATAAATTCGTCAATCATTTAAATAATATGATTATCAATATTATTTCGCAAAGAAGTGAGTTTTTGGATAAAATCCCCATATATTCTTCTCTTTTATATTGGATTTCCCAGTAATTTCCGGTTATATGATAGAAAACAATGAGAGTAAAGGATTTATAAAATTTTCAGTTTAATAAAGTTCAGACCCCGTAACATTGTAATCAATTAATAATTTTATAAGGGATGATATGTTTTTTTACAAAATTTATACATATTACATTATTGCATCAGATCAGGGAGTATCTTTGCCTAGCCGCCTGTTCGGTAGTTATGGTATTGGTACATGAGTACGCGACCCCAGTCTCCCGAGCTACAACCGTATCACTCCTTGTCTTCCTTTGCGGTAGTATCATACCCCTATCATCACGTCTAAATCAATCTTTCCTTTCCCCTGCCCTTCCCTTCTTCTCTATCCTTTTCCCTTCCTCTCTTCCAATCCACGGTCTGCCGTGCCAATGGATGCGTGGGGTCGAGCTTAGTCGCAACCGCACCGACGATTCCGGAATTAGGCTCCCCGGGTACACTACCTTACCTCAGCATGCGGGGCTCTGCTGGGGCTGACCTTCATCCTCCCTTGCGACTTGTGACTTGGATTCACTAAGACGAATTTTAATCAGTCTAATTTGTTAAAAAATGATGGCGACGTGGTTCGTCACCCGTCACGTCCTGATTCCCACGAGAACGAGAACGCAAAATAATTAATATTTTTTTAAAATACTCTATATCCGTAACAATAACGTATGTATGTATACACCTGCAGTAAGCATTAACGCTCGCATCGCGCGTCTATCAATACAATACAGTATAACGACGCCATTTACATTATGCCGGGCCATGTTCCCTGATCAAACATTCATATCGCCATGGATCAGTCACTTTAGGTCCTGTTTATTGCGGACAAACCACGTTATAACCCGTTTTATTTACGCATTTAATTATTTATTACACTATATTTATTTTTGCTTTCCATCAGGTACCACGTCTGCTCGTTGCCTTCTAATCCCATAAAAAATATTTAATATTCATCAATGTTATATTAGATTATACATATTAGATTATTTTTTACTAAAGGATAAGGTTAAATTTCTCTGAACATTTAGATGTTCTCTTAGACGATCCAGCTAATTAATTTACTATGCCGAACGGAGATTATAGATGTTTAAAGTCAGTTGAAATTAATTAATTAATAAACTTTTTATTTAAAAGACTTTTATTTAAAATAAAACACTTGAATCAATGTTTAATGACTACAAAGGTAAAAAACTTTATTTTATATTTTTTAAAATTATTGGGCGTCAGCAGCCTTGACAACATCGTAGAATCTCACCTTTTAACCTGTCTGTTAGCCCTTTCAGATAACAAACTTAACTGGTTACGTTTGTGAATTATAATAACTAACATTTATTAAACTTGACAGGTGCTGAAGAGAAGACCATGTTTGGGCAATCGTAGTGTAGGATACCCCATTTCCAGATGGAGCAACAATCTGCGCAGGGGGGCTGGCAGATTTTCAATGCGCGTTGACGATTATCGAGCTAGTTGGAGCTCCTTGGGGAAAGCTGATATCCATCAGAATGCTTTAGATTGATAACTAACCAACCTGTAGGCGATTCTCCGTGTTCTTAAGTTAAGTTAATTTTCAAATAAAGCCCAGATTTAAATAGCTAAATAATAACAATATTTATACATAAAACTTACACAAATTTCACTTATTAATGATTATGATTTATTCATTATATATCGGATTACTGATGATATACCATCGAATAAAATTGGTAGTTCCTAAACTGAAAAGGTTAAAATTTCCTCTATTTGTTAAATGCATTAGTGGAATTAGAAAATTCCAATCTGAAGAGCTAATATTTCCAATGTCCATTCAGCATAGTGAATCAATTAGTTCATAATCCGCAATTAGAATATGATTTAAGGTAATTCAAATGAATATTTATTTGACAGTGAAAATCTAATATTTTTCATTTATTCAATGACTCAAATGGCGTACTGACAAAGTACTTGAACTCCAAGGTAAAGTCCATCGGTTTGATGCCTAGATGAAGATTATTTTATTATTTGTTTGGTCTACAGTCTCGGTGTTTGTTCTTGATATTTGTGTATTTATAATGGCACCCACGACACATGCACTCTCGAAATATAAGAGAAGAATAGTATTTTTAAAGCGTTTTATTTACAAATTTAATTGTTAGGTCACAAATAAATAAAACAATAATAATTTTTTTTGATCTCACACTCCTGCGTACGCGCAATATGCTTTAAAAGGCGTTTAAAGTTTATAATATTATAATATTTCATAAAGAAATCCTATTCAATACATAGTTGTGATTTTCTTTATTATAATAATTTAGCCAAAAAAATAAATATTGAAACTTTTTTATTATCGGATAGAAGAACAAACGAGCAAGCATGTCGCTTGATGAAGGCATTCAATGCCGCCCACAGACATTTGCGACGCCATAGATATAACAGAATGGTTACCGGCCTTCTTATTAACAGCACACGAGGCAAACGAGCATACGGGTCTCCTGGTGATAAGTGATCACCGCTATGGACGTCCACAATGTCAAAGGCGTCTCAGATGCTTTCCCAGCGTTTGTGAACACATACGGTTGTCTCTGGAATGCCCCTATTTCGAAGCTATATTCCTATGTACGTTTAACTAAAGACAAGATAAATAATTTATCTGCGATTGAAAAGTGGGAAGAGGTTATTTTCGTTTTACGTACGTTCAATGCATTAGTGGAATTAGAAATTTCAAATCTGTTAAACTAATAATTCTAGTGTTCGTTTGCTGCCCGCAAATTAATTAGTTCAGCAGTCGGGCATCTGCAAAATGAAAACTACCCAAGGCTATATTTCCTCTCCTGGACTTTTAAACACAAAAAGAACATTTAACCAAAGAAGAGTGGAGTATTTATATCATGTAATTTTAAAACATAAAATGATCATGAGAGGATTTGCGACATGCGGCCTAGAGGTTCACCCTGGGTAAGGCCTATGTGCAGCAGTGGAGTTCCGTAGCTTCACGACGGTGTTATTTTTTCCCATTTTTCCGATTTAATAATTTCATCAAAACACTGTGAAAAGAAAATGTTAATTTTGTAAACTAACAATGTCTATGCTTCATACAAACACATACAATATATCATCGATCCTTAAAATTACATTTTGACATTTTAAATGAGTGTAAAGCTTATCATGATATTGAATTAAAACTACTGATTTATCACGGCGCAAATGAGTATCGACGCTATTAGATTATTGCAAGTGACATATATTGGGTAATGAAATCATTAAACTGTTTGTTTCCAATCAGTTAACGAGCTTCCTACATCCAATAGTAATGCAAAAGCTTACTTGAATTTAAAGCTTAATTTTATTCGACATGATATTGCGAATGTTACCTTTATTTTATTGTGGCATTAATAAAAAAATCAAAAGTAAATGTGATAGACCTTAGAAACCGTAACTCTTTTAGACTAGTCACATTACCTTTTTGTATGATATAACAAAACATTTCTTAAAAACATATTAACTAAAAAGTCTCTTTTATGATAATGAAAATGGAGATCACAATATTCACGAAAATGGGATGGTTGTTTATCGTGATATCTTTTACAAGTTAGACATCACAAGATAAGCTTACCTCCTAAATTAATTCACTTTATTTTATTTGTTAACGAGTTATACACTGCTAGATTAGACTCGACAAGTAGCTAAAAACTACAAGTAAGATCAGTGATATATGTTCGATTTATATTTTACGTTTAACATAAGCAAGTCAAACTGGCTGGCTTATGTTATATTCAAATTTGAGATACACATGAAATTGCTACCTATTCAGAATTATAGTAAGGTCATATTGTAAAATTACAAATAATTCAGACGGAATATTACATACTATTAATACTACAGGCTCTTAATCCGGAAAAGATGTCCGTGTTCCATTCCTTACTTAATATGATAATCGTTATTATCTGTCTGTGGACATGGCCTTTCTTATGACGCGCTTCCTAGTCTGAATTTTGCTTCACGTATTCAGTTTCAGCCCGCTACCTTGTGCAAATCAAAACCTGAAAAAAAAACATAGTCCCCAATTACATTTCCGGGGTAAAGTATCTACTCCAAGTTGTTTGTCTTCAACATCGTGACCAGCCTATTGCCACATCAATTTGCTAACTCGATAATCCATGCCAGCGAATATCTGGCAAATTTCTATACTGTATAAAGGAATATAACGCCTTTCTATCAGGAATCATTCCATTCCTTACTCCATACATTACTTCTTTACTTACTCAAATATTTATTTATCATTCATTTTCTTTAATGGAATAAGAGGTTACAGTAAAATACTCATAAGCGGCTAACGCTTCTAGCATGGATGGTGCAATTCTAGTATAAATCATGCAAAACTGCCATCGTGAGACTAATGCCTGATAGCACAAATACAAACACCGTGTGTCCTGAGTATGCTTATCCTAGAGATGAATTATGTAAACAGTACGTCAAAATTTTGCGTAAATAGCTCTGTAAACGTTATGGTGTTTTTATTTTCCACCTAAGTCGGTTCATTACAAAAAATATCACATGAAATGCAGTAGAATCGGAAATGCTTATTCTTAGCTTTTGTAAGTATTGAAGAATAAGAGGTTATAGTAAAAAAAAGAAAATGACATATATAATACAAAATATTTACGAGTATGCTCAATAAAGTTATTTGTAATTCACCATCAAACTACTCATAAATTATACGTCATGTGACTCTCGTAACATTATGTAGTAAAAATATAATCCTACTAATATTATAAATGCGAAAGTTACTCTTTCACGAAAAAACTACTGGACGGATTTGGATGAAACTTTACAGTAATATAGGTTATACATCGGAATAACATATAGGCTACTATTTGTAATGATTTTATGTAATTTTAGTCATAATATAAGGAAACATGTCAGTTAAGTCGGAAAAAAATCTGGCCTCTGAGAGCTATCTTGGCGTACGCTGCCTAAACCATTGAAGTTACACAAAGATGATGTACCGTAGGATTGTTGTCTACCTTTTATGTGGATGCCACTATGACCAAAATTGTGAACCATAAATTAAGTAAAAAAAAGGTCATTACTTTGTGAATCATAAATTAAGTAAAAAAAAGGTCATTACTTTGTGAATCATAAATTAAGTATAAAATATATATATATTTAAAATGATGTATCACGAAACTCCACGCGACTAAATTCCACGCGAGCGAAGCCGCGGGCAAAAACTAGTGTAATATAAAGCATAAATATTTTAAAAAAAGTTTAAGTAAAATAATATCTTTAGAGATAATTTTAATTTTTTGTTTCAACGAGGCTAACAATATTTTTAAGATAACTAGAATTAATATTGCTTGTTCCTAGGCTAAAAATACCTGTAGTAGGAAATGTTACACATAATCCACTGAACGATGCGAACTTACAATCTCAGATCACAAAGTGCGATCCTGATCAATGCAGCTATTGCTGCTATATTAAGTAATAAATGTATAAAATATAAACATTTAGTAAGTTTAAAACGCTATAAAAATATTAACATTATACAAACAAATTTATAGAAAACTTTTCAATAGTTAAGAAACAAAATATAAATACTGTGAAATAACAAAATGTTCTAGTTTACGGATAACCCTGGTAGCTGAGCGGCACAGTTTTAGGCCATGTGTATGTATGTCAACAGGCTTATGTTGACACCGAATGTGAATTTCCACGATTGTCACAGCTGATTCTAAGTTTACTAATTAAGTTTTTTAAAAAGTTTACATAATAAATATACTTTTTACGGATAAATGGTAAGCGGGTCATCTAAAGGTCATTACTTTTTTGCAACTTTAAAGGCACTGCGGATACGTTATAGATTAAGTTATAAATAATAGGATGAAAAGGAGGAAGTAAAGAAATGGAATAATAATTAGATCCGGTTCTCAAAATATAGGTACTGAAATGCAGTAGTAGGTTACACTTTGAAACTATACACAAAAAAAAGACATTGAAAAAAAAACAATATTCTTCAACAAAATGCCATATAAAATGCTGATTAGATATATTAAAAGCGACACCATTTATTGATTATTGATTTTTATACACAAGTTTTCTTCAAGATAAATGTCATTTGACAATTCCGCATTTTTTACCACTTTTACACAACCGCACAAGTCGTCGTAAAGAAAAATTTCAACCCCACCATCTGGATGAGTGACGATATACTACGGTGCGCTTCTCTCGAAACTTCTTTCTACGCACCACCACTCAGTAGAACCAGCTACCTTCGGCGGTTTTTTCGAACCGATATGACATTAGCACCTTCAAAAAACAAGCGTACACATAGCTAAAAGGCCGGCAACGCTTCCGTGACTCCTGTGGTTTCGCGGTTGTCTATGGGCGGCGTTGATTGCTTTCCATCACGCGGCATGCTTAGTCGTTTGCTCTCCTAACCCATAAAAAAAAACAAAAACAAAGTGTTCTAACTTAATTTTGAACTTAATAAAATTGTGTTAAAAAAACAATTATATAGTTATATATATTAAAACATATGTATTTGTATTTTTTATCATTTATGAACTTCGTATAAACGTTACTATTTAAGAAACACCTCATTAATGTCCGACTGCTTGGCATGAGCTGTGAACCCCATTCCTGTCCCAATAAGGTGTTTCGCCTGACGGAACACGTTCGGAATACGTTCTTGAAGGTACATCTCATTGTCGACCAATTAACACAGGAGCGCTTTTCTTCGACGTGGCTAAGGCCTTCGATATGGTCTGGCACAACGGTTTGTTATACAAATTATACCATATGAGTGTTCCCGATAGACTCGTACACATCATACGAAAATTCCTTAGGAATCGAACCTTCTGCTTCCGCGTCGAAGGAACGCGCTCCTCCGCAACGGATCGTGCCTCCCACCACTACTGTTCTCGCTTTACACCACCGACATTTCCAAGCACGTGAACATGTCGCTCGCCCTATTCGCGGACGACACCGCCCTCTATACCTCTGATAGAGTCAAATACCGTGTGTCGAAACGGTTTCAAACCACGGCCACTACTCTTGGTGAATGGTCTGAAAATGGAGAATCGAGGTCAACCCCGAGAAAAGGAAAGCAATTTACTTCTCAAGGGGCACCAGTAGAGACTCCCACAAACGTGGCGGCCGCCTTTTAGACATTACTCTCTTTAGACAGATCTATCCCGTGGAAAAAGTCTGTCAAATATCTAGGAGTCACCCTCGACAATCACCTGAATTTTACTAAACACATTCAAAACGCTCGATCCAAAGCGGCCTTTTTTTAGATAGCCTTTGCCATTTAATTAACGCCCGCAGCAAACTGTCCCGCAGACACAAACTGCTTCTTTACCAAACATTCATCCGGCCAATGTTTTCCTACGGCAGTGTCGCCTACGCACACGTGCATAAAAGAAAAATAGATAAACTTCAAGTGATACACAATCGCTTCATTCGTCAAATCACCGGTGCTCAGTGGATCCAGCGTATTATCGACCTCCATTGCGACCTTAACTTGTCCTTGACCTTAAATGTCAAACAACATTTTAAAACAATCTTGAGAAATATTTGGGAATCTACGATTTGCGCAGATTCCCAAATATAAAATACTTGTAGAATTTGATAAAGTTGTTAAAGCCAATAAGCTACCAGCATTAACATCTTCGAATCGAATGCCATGAGCTTCCTCATTTCTGTAGGAATGAACATCAAGCCACCACGCTTATCCAAGGCGGATTTGCAGTTTTTCATCTATAATTTGTATTATATATTTATTTGAAGTTGTGTTTCTAATATACATAGTGTACAAGTTACGTATGCGTACATTCTATCTTATTCAATGCTCATCAACGAACTGCGGTTGAATTAATTCAACTAACCAAACAAAAGCTAATGGATGCTGATGCGTGCTCTCGTCCACTCTAAAAGCCACGAGCTATGCGGTGAAAAGGAATTTAGAAAATTCATGGTAAATGGAATACGTTCATTCCAAAATTTAAAACATAAACAAAGTATTCGTATAATAATTACGCGCAATATGCGTATGAGTTATTAAGAAAGCAACAAAAAATGATTAAATAATAATATTATTATTAGGAAATATAACACTAATATTAATATTATGTCATGCTTATAAAATTAAAAAAGGAAAAAAATTGTTTGATACTCATATAAAAATTATATTTAAAAATAAAAAGAGTACAGTAAACAGTGTAATTATATAATGTAGAAAGAGTATATATTAAAAATCTCAATATGCGGATAGTTCAAAAGGGGGTAATTAGTATTTTTAATTATATTCAGTTTCACACTAGTCTTTTGTTAATTGAATTAATGCAATAAAACTTTGTTGTACCATTCATTTACTCATTATCTTAGACACATTTGAAATAATTTAAATTGATTCATAGTGTTACGAGCTAGGGGTTCGGGAATTGGAAAGATGAAATCGGCCACTAGTTTCACTTCTTTTCATTTTACTTGCACTTCTTCTTTTCTATTATTTTCTTCCAATTATCCTCCGTATTAAAGTTTTAAACTCCTCTTTGATGCACCGTCGCACCTTTATATAGGTAAAACGATCGAAGGTTCTAGCATTCCCAAAATTCGAAAATATTCCAGCAGCATGTAGTCTTTTCTAGGTATCGTTTTGTCTCTTTTCCACGCGCAGCTATTTTCTATTAACGGTTCTTGTCACGCATTGACGGACGTCTTGTCAATTTATTTTTAAAACTTGTAATGGCTTGCTTGACCACGATTTTGAGATTTCAAAATGAGGTTTTAATCGTTTCATAAAAAAAATGATTTTTCATATATGTTACGCAACAATAGTTTACCAAAATTACCTCTGTATCCTGAAGACTTAAACATTGAAATGGAAATGTAATAATATAATATAGACAATTGTATGACATATTTTTGTATTAATTATTTTTCTTAATCGATGACTATTACAATAGCAACTAGCTTTTAAATTATTAAAGAGATGTAAAGTTTGTACAAAGTAACATAAAATAGTAGGTAAGTGTTTTAAATTGCGCTTATATAATTAACAATATAAAAAAAAAACGAAAAATCATCGAATCCTTTTGGTGACATTTAATTCAATTTTATGCTCGTTATAATTAAACAATGATAATGTGACTGAAAAATGAAAGAAAGTGAAAAATTTAAGAAAGTAACTGGATTTGCTTAATTCTTATCTCCTTAATCTGATTTCAGAACAATTTGAACTGATTAATCTGTGTAATTTTTTCACCTAAATTCAGTGAACACTTAATCTGTGGGTTATTGGGTACCTTTATCGAAATTGAAAAGCATTAATTAAGATAAGAATAAGTGGCCTCTTTAGGTCGGTGTCTGGTCGGTATCGTAGAATTTAAAAATCATTAATTTAAGCTAGAACGATAAAAACATGTAAATTTTTTCTGATATCTTTTAATTAAAAGTTAAATCTATTTTCTGACCTTACGAGCTGCAAGCACTGCAAGAAAGAGTTTATGGGTTACCAAATTGGAAAGCGAGCTGATTACGTTTGTCGGAATACTAATCATTGTTGGGGTAGACGAGTTTTTATACGAAAACCACATTTTGGCAAATATAGTTTTGGACATATTACAGTTGGTAGAAACTGGATATATTTAATGGAAAATCGGGCTAAGTGGCGCGCCTTGTCGAGCCCATGTCCAGCAGTGGGCTGCCATTGGCTGATGATGATAATAAACGTACTTCCAAGGCATAATTTCTGTCTCTGTGTCGTGCATCTAATAAATAACTTAAACAAATTTTATGATACATAACCACATAATATACGTAATGAAGTTTTATTTCTAATCACTAATCAATCAAATGACGTATTAAAAATAAATACATATATAAATAAATAACGACGACGACGAATAAATATTGTCAATGAGTTCGATCCGAATAACGGGATAAATGTATGGCCTATACATAGGTCTATATATTTCGTATTTGATTACAAACCATTCCGTATAGGAAAATTGTGGTGGGTTAATGTCCTCCAGAAATGGAGAAGCCCGTATCCAGCGTTGGAATATATAATACATGGCTTGTAAAAAAAAGATATATATACATATTTATTGGTTGCAAAAAAATTTAGAATGACATAAAGATATATTTGCCATGAATTACGTTTTTAGCAGAGGCTTGACATAGATTTTAATAGACGTGCTGTGTTGAAGGTTTCGCATAGCTTTAAAATGTCGCAATCTTTTTATGATAGCTTAAGTTTAACTTATAAGCATAATAAGCTAAATGAAGCTGTAGCTTAAATTTGATTTAGAATCAAATTTAAGCTATCTCACACGTATATAATATATCTATTTCATAATTTAATAGAATCTAGACTATCAAGATTATTTTCAATTATGGAAGCGACTTTTGTGTTTTTGTTGGGCACACTATGGTTTAAATAATATATAATAGCCACCTAACTGTTACATGTTAAATCATTTTTTAAACTCACAACAATACGTCACACTACTGGATGCGGAACTTCACTATCTATAGCGGAATAGACCACAAACGACCACAAGCGTGATGAAATAATATCCGTTTATTTATTTCAAAATCTATAAAAAAACAAAAAAATTTTTCTCAATGCTTCGTTTCGCAGACTCAAATATCCATTAGTTCAGATAATTTCATTTAAGCCCAAATCTGTGGCTTATCGGAGGACTCGGCGAGATTATTAAATTGAGAGGGGCTATCTGGATAAGACCGAGCACCCAAGAGGTGTCAGCACGTTGTGATTACGGTTTATAAAAAGCTTGATTCGTAGAACAATTACGTTTTGTTACAATAAAATCTATTCACACCTATTGGTCTATATATTCAATTTTGATATTTTAGATTGAATTAAATATCCCGCTGGCTGTTGACAATGATGTAATTTAGTATCCGCGATGTAAACGTCAGAAATCCATTATTGGAACTGTCATCGTTGTAATCACTATAGACGATAGTATAGCTAAAAGTAAATATACAGAAGTAATGTTAGAGCTACATCAAGAGTCTTATCGATGACGTCAGTAAGACTCTGCTGTTATGTGGATTTACTACTTAAATCTGGGCAGCGATCTACATGCTGGAAAATATTTTCTAGCAAATCGATATAACAAAAAAGCGGTTTGACGAACTAATGTATGTAACATTAGAATATAAATAATTGTGTCCAATTACGTCATACTCTCCCTTGTTTCTTTGGTTTTTTATAATATATTAGTATTTTGTTAGATAAAATTTAACTTTTGGTGTCCCTATATTTTTATTTTTACGTTTAAATTTCCATAATTAGAGTGTTTTTAAGTTTTTTGAACTATAATTTCTCGTCTCATCGTATGTGTATATAAAATATGTTGTACTCATTGATTTATATGTATTTTATCGACGGTCAGAATCAGCGATGTTGGATTGTACAGGTAACGAGAGACAGCCTGATTTGGATAGTATTACTGAAATGGTGGTCTGATAAACAAAGGAGAGAAACACAAATTCATAGACGAGGTTTTGCCCAGCAATGGATCAATACAAGCCAAAAAAGTAAAGTAAAACTATCTTGGAATATGCACGTTACTTAAATTGTGTTGAATGGATTTACTTACAAAAATCTGAAAAAAGCAGCTTTTTTGCTATTCTATTCAATCGTTAGATGAAATAAATAAATAAATAGAATCGTTCCTAAGAAATTTTAGTTTACTAATTTCATGGTATAAAATAGATTAAACTTGAGATTTTATTGTACTAGGAAACTCTTTAATTATTCCCTTTCAGCTGGACTGGGATCAAGCGGTAAAACGGAATCACAGATGACAATCGTAGAGTCAATTAGAATCTGCTACCTGAGGAAGCCTTATCATCTTCATCGTCAACAGCCAGCGAAGTCAGGAAGTTTCGTGTGAGAACTATCGTTTGTATTATTGAAAATTAGTTTTGAATATTTTGTTTTTGATATTAGTAGCACTGAGACGAATTCTTGGACGATAGTGTTTCGGTGATAATATTTGACTGATATTTTTCAGATTTAGTAACACTAGTAAAGTAATTGACGAAATGGATAATGACTTTTTTGACAAGTACTAATGAGTATTTTATTGAGACGCAATGTTATTTTTTTAAATCGTTTTCTTTTTATTGTCATTGCACTAAATGAAATAATTTTTAACTTTTAATCTAAATAACCAAAACTTAACTCCACTGATCAAATAAATGAAACAACGAATACAAAAAATTATAAGCCGATATTTTTTTTCTATTTAACTCGAACAAAATATCTGTAATGTTCTGTTAGAGTATCTTATTAGGTATGTAACTGTGTGAATCTTAATGCAATCATACAATACAGAATATTAATAATCAATAAAATTTTGTGTTGTGTAATGTTTACTATTAAAATAGTAGTAGTTTCGTTGTATACATAAATTATGAACTCCGCGGGCAAATCCCTAACACTTTATATCCATTTATTATTTTCATTGTAGTTCGTTAAGCCCCAGGGATGAAAACAGCTGCAAATAAACCAATGTTTACATTTTTAGGCTAGAACAATTTAATTGAACACTTTTCCGAGGGCCATTATGAGACTGAACAATGAAAAGTCATTTATAAATGTATTTAGTGATTATTTTTAGACGTTTTATTTTTTAATAGTCTATATATGTATGTCTCACTGATGGACACGGGGACTCCCCATTTTTGGAGTACTAGACATTACCTAGATAAAAAAAATATCAGTGGGTTTTGCATATGTTTGTTCCGATGCGGGAATTAAGCCATCAAACATTGACTCCGCAAGCCGTAACTTCGGCAGTAAGCCAATTAGGTCATCAGTTTAACATTATCAGTCCAGAATTAAAACAAAATACGTTATGAATCTCAAACTACTTAATTCTAATGGACAACTTATAAAATTGAAAATTGCTGTATGATAAAACATTTGATATAGGTAGGTAGGTATATGATTCCAGACGTTGAGAAAGTTCTGTTAAACTTTTTTCGTTGACACAATTATTTTCGTTTTCTTTTTACTACAAAAGTATTAAATTATTATTAATTACAAAAATATGAAAATAATCAACCCTTCCTTCTTTATTGTAAATTCTCTTTTCTTTTCAAACTCTTAGCATTATTTAAATTTCATATAAATTTTCAATTGTTCAGCGGTAAATCATTCATTTATATGAAAAAATTTTTCAAATATTTTCTGCTATATGATTATTATAAAGATAATGTATCACCAACCTACATCATCTTTTTAACATTGTGTCCACCCTACGGTTGTCTGGAAGAAATTGTTATTAGCGATAAGACCGCCATTTGTATATAAATATTATAAACAATAATTGTATGACTTTGTTTTTGGTGTACAAATCTATCTATCTTTATGATTGCCATTATGATATGTATCCATACTGCTTTTAACTTTTATAATTAAGTGAACGACTCAATGTTATTGTCGTCCGAAATTACTAAACGTTCCACTCCGAATTTAACACGACACATCATTGTTACACTAAAACCAATGTTGATGATAAAGCCGTTAAATAATTGAGATATTTTTTGATGTAAAATTTAGGCGTTTTACTTAAATTTAGGTTAATAGTGGCAGAGTCATGCTACGGCACGTATAGACCGGCTCAACCTGGAAAAAACCACACCCTCACAGAACATCGGTGTTAAATGATAATATATATCTACGTTACCGTGATTCGTATGGCGAATGCAAATATATGAAGACCCAACTAACTTACCCCATTCCTAAACTTCTTCCCTCTTCCTTTTATCCGTACAGTTAATTACCTTTGCCGTATTTGAGTAAGATGTGAATAACGGTAGTGTGTTATTCACCAATTACTCTAAGATAGTTAACGTGTATCTAGATGTTGCAGAGTCCACGGGCAGTAACTGTACGTCGTGGTGCTATGCTGGTTTGCCTGTCTCTTCAATGAAAAATAAAGTAAAAATACGTTTCACGCGTTTCTTTCCACTTTTTCCATAAAGGGCACACATTATACTTAAAAATAGAACTACTTAAAACAAGCTTATTACAAACGGATTGATTATATTGTGTGATAATATATCAATTTTTATTTAAAATAGCAAATAGCCTGAACGACAATTCAATCAAAAACGGCTTAACATAGACTATTGTATCATGATTACTGATTTCAAGCAGGGTCTTATACAGTAGTAAATGAGCAGAATATAAATGAAAACAAAACCCGAGCGGATGTAATACCGCTCGGTGTATTCTTTATTTGTATCAAGTTCATTTCAAATCAACTTTATAATTAGAAATGTCAGTGAAAATGATATATTAATCTAACATGAGACGGTATAATAATGTATTATACATATTCCTTCTGTTAGTGGCAAACTACAATTAACTTTTATATGTCGGGCAATTTACTTCTCCGTAACTATGTCAAGCAAACTGATTATTTATTATTTATTGATATTAGAAAACGTTTTAAATCTTATGTTTAGTGTATAAATTTTTAGCAATGAATTTGATTAGTTAATGTATAAATTACATTTAGAAGGTATACAGAAACTTTATTAAGTTATGTATATACTTTATAAAATGTATTAAGAGTATACCATAGCAAATGAGTGTAAAATATTATTAAAAAATAAATACATAAACAATAATCTAAATTTTTATCAGTATTATTAATTTAAAAATAATATTATAAATTAATAGATTTAATAATTTTATGGAAAAAAAATTTTCATATTCCATCCATAATTTAAACTAACCCATTATAACTTATCTTAGTTTAAAACTGTTTCAGCATGACAAATGTGAAATTGCAAGATATTTGATTTTATACTAGAATTAGCAGTATGATAGTAGGTCAGCAATTAATTAATATCAAATGAATTCAGCGTTCTCAGTTTCAACGATGCCTGCAGTGAAAATCTATTAATTTAGCCGTAAAGCTTAGCCATTAAAGACGACTCGCCAATTATTCCAGTCTCCCTCGGTAATTAAATTCTATGACATTCGCCAATCTAAGACAGACACCGATTGCGATACTCGAATTACTGTTTCATTGCCCGTAAAAAATGTGAGGAGAAGCTTCTTAATGGGCGAACTTTTAGGAGTAGGAATTTCTTTTACAAAGAGCTTTAATACAGAGCGAAATGACCCCGATAATTTGATTTAGAATGATGGAAATAAGAGCGTTTAATAAAGACCCTACTAAGCAATTCAAATATAAAATTTATTTTAATAATTATTTAGTTAATTCTACTGTACCATATTGTACATTTTTTGGCAGCATTAGAAGTAGGTTGGCTACGCAAGAATGCAAAGCAGGCACCAACATATTTTATGTTTATGTTTCAATATGTACAACTCTCACCCCTTCTGTTCTTAAGATTAAATTAAATATCTTTGAAATTTGCATTAATTTTAATTTGATGTTACAACTTTGAAGGGTAATTTAAATGTGAAAATGAACATACCAATGTTTATGAAGCAATAAAATCATGAACAGCCCATATATATATCTTAATAATCTAGTGTTAGACATAGATTTTTCCAAGTTGACAGCCTTAGTAGATTTGTTTACCATAGTAAGCGGATCGGTTACCTCAGAGCTAAGTTATCTTGCTTGGATATCTATGATCCTCGCTACGAGCCTTCCACTTTTCTTCGCTAATTTTGTAAAAATATTTTATATTTATATTGTAAGATACACGTGCGTAACGTCGTCAGTTGCTACTTGTCCATCCATATCCATTGTCATAAAGGCAAAATAGGGCTTGAGTTTGAGAGACTGCAAGGCAAGGTTACCGTTCATGTAATAAACTCAAAATGTTTGTTTCAGAAGCACCATCATATCGTATAAGAATATGAGACGTGTATAAATTAAAAAAAAACAACAAAAATACAGTTTAATTCTAAAATAATTTATTTGTTCTGTTCATTTTATAAAACAATTACTTAACTATCTAACTTAACACTATCTTTACACTGAATATATCCAGTTATTTTGTGGGGGATTGCCTACTAGAATTCACAATTCAGTTATAATTCATAAACACAACAATGGAAACAATCTATTCTTTATAGTATACATTTTTAACAATTAACTTAAAAGAGCCAAAGGTATAAATGAAAAGCATGTATTCATGATCACTATCTGTAAAAAGCTTTGAGAATAATTATGTAGAAAATACAAGCGAGCTATATAATACGTAATATATAGTTTATAATACATTAAAAAAATTTATATCTTCCGTGCTAATATTTTAATACTGGCATTTATTTTTACTATAGGTTATTGCTTCATTATTTCAACCAACTTACCTAGGTGGTTTTTTAAGTTTCTATAATACTATACACAAAAATATTAATTAAAGTTTTATTACTTCTATATTATTGTATTCTACTAGGTAAGCATGCTTCACAAGGCACTATACTAGCGAGATTACCTATTAAAACTTAACTGAAAATAATGGGAACAACATCTATTAAATTCGGTTTTAAACTCCGAAAATGACCTTAAAATTAGGCTTTGAAGCAATAAATCAATAACATCAAGTTTTTGAAACTTAAGGCAAGAAAATGTAGCTCTTAAATATCTTGGAACAACCTTCTACACGCAATCCTGAAGTTTTAATTTTACCATAACAATTCTACATAAATGCGACATTAAAAAACAAGCTATTTCTTTTCATTTTATGTGAAAAAGCTTTTAAAATGTAAATATATTTAACCCTATGTCTAAGTTGGCGTTTATATTGCTCTTTTTACAATATTAATTTGAAGCTTATTTAATTCAAGGATATTTATTGGTCTTCCACCCATAATAACCAAAATCTTTTACCATAACTGTCATCTATAATGTATTGAATTTAATATATTGATATTTATAGATATATATAAAAGAACCGTTAAGTCCAGATGTAGATAGCTAAATCAATTCAAATTGGATCAAATTTATATCTCGAAATGTTTTAACGCAATGTAACTTGAACTGATATCACAGCATTTTGTATTTCATGGATTATCACCATACCTCCTTATTGTAATATAATATTTACATTTCAACGACCGTGTATTCACCTTCATTACCACGCGATTGTTTATAGAGGCTTTAAAAAATCATTAAATGTATTTTCTTGGAATTGAATCGAATCATCCAAATCAACAATATGTAGCAGAAAATAATTAACACTATGATGAAATGAACCGTTCAATATACCACTAAGAAAACCACGTAAAAAGTTTGAAAAGTTCCGAACAAAACTTTCGACCCCTGTTAAACAAAGCCAGTCATCAATCAGATGACGCAGACATAGAAACAAATAACAAATACACGCTATTTCTCTTTACTACCGCATCACATTTCCTTTTTTTGTTCATTTATCTCTTTTGTAAAAACGTCAAATAATATGTGTGTAGGTTTTATGTGTTTCGAACATTATTTATATTGTCAACTAACATGTGTATAAATTATTCTAATACTGTTGTATTAGTATATTAAGTTCGCATTAAAAGTGAAACGGATAAAACAAAGATATAAAATCAAATAATAGATTTGGAGCCACATCGATAATATATCGGATAGTTTACGTTAGCTGGACTTTGAGTGCAATTGTTCATTAATCACTGGCGAATATCCTATCACCGCAGCGAAGCCACGATCTCGTTATCCATATTGTTTTGCTGGCTCGATACGTTCAGGTTTTTGGAGCATTGCTGAAATTTATACATCATATTATGACCACACGAATTTACATAAAACCAATGCACTGAAATATAACACAGATTTAATAATAGATAATGAACGGATTAAAAATTTTACTGATATTTTATAATTATTAACAAACTAAAATTTATTGACATTAATCTTCATATGAAAAGTTCTTTTTTGTAGTACATGATAATACAATGAACACTTATTAATAAAAAGATGATGATGATTATATATTTAGCAGGCTGTGTGTATAACTTATTTATGTAAAACAAAAAAACGTTGTTCCTTATTTATGTAAAACAAAAAAAATATATTCAATAAATCTTTCTTTCATTTCCAAAATTAGTTCAATGTGCATTGTTTGTTAGTCACTTCTAGCAACAATGCGAGAAAATAAATGAAAAGTTGTGAAAATCCGTACAAATAGTACCAAGGTTGCTAAATGAAGGCCACAAACTAGAAGCATGGCTATGGTACATTCAATGCTAAATATAGCAAATGATATATCTTTGACAATTTGAATAACTTTTTCATTAAATATTGTAAAATTTATGTTATAATATAATACAAGAATAGATATTTACAAACAAAATAAATGGATACCTAAAAATAAATATCTATTTTTTTACATACCTGTGAAAAATTTTGTATTCATGAAATTATGAAATATCCTACATAACAATAAAAAGTACATACACCTGATAATAATTGTATTGCTGACATGAAAAAGACTAAACTTATAATTTAATTTTTGAAGAGAAAATAATGTGCCGTATTGTAATTAAAACAACAGGTTTAAAATACTACTAAAATATGTCCCACTGCTGAGCACGGGCCTTTCCATTTCTGGGAGGACTTTAACCCACCACGCAAGTTCCATACAAATTGACAGGGTTACCAGACTCGGAATCCGTGAGCGCTGATCCGCGACCACTGACTCCGTGAGCGGCGGGCCCCGCCACTGAACCAATCAGTCGTCAAAATAATAAAACCTTTTTTAAAAATATGATTTTACTACGAGTATAATAAAGCAGCTAAATATTTGTTGTAATTTAAGAAACGTACAAGTATTGGCTTACCATTTGCCGAGACTCCCATGCTTTCATTGCATTCTTATATTTCTCAAACTCATGGCACCAGTCTGAATATACTTGTTTGTATTCATTGGTTTTGCTCGGTTGGGTACATCTAAAATCATACATTAAAATCGAAAATGAGATTCTATTTTCATTTGGTTATATTACAATCCTCTTAATTATTTTCATAAATTACATTTTTGTAGAAAGTTTTCAATGAATTTTTTTGTAACTCTCTAAAAGATGCGTTTCTTTTTCGCTGAAATAAAAATCTTTTATATCTTTATAAAGGTGTAGATAACTTTTTTGAATATTGTATGAATTGCGCTGTACCTCGCGTAGCATTGAATTTAATTGGACATAACTAAACGCCTCGTCAAAGTATTGAAATAAAATGAGGTCAATTCATAGTTTAAAGAAAAGTAGTTCTATATATAAATTAAATTTTTATTCGTTTAGCAAAAACTTAAATGATTAAACAGGTAAGTGTTTGGCTATCAAATGTGCAGTCACACTTTAATTTTCTAAAATGCAATAACATATCTACTACATATTAAACAGGGAATCCTATTGCGTTATTTACGTTGTTTTTTTGAGTGGTTGACTTCCAAAGTTACAGTAAAACATTGCTTCTTTCATCGTAAAAAATACTGTTATCTGAATATATAAATTTTGCGCAATGTTTGACTGCTTTTTATCCGACTTAATCATCAAACACCTACGATAGAGGGAATCGTACTAAGTAGTAAGCCATACAGGTTGACAATACAAAAAATACGATATTTATTGATAGATTTATATTATTAATATTATCACTTGCTAATTATTGTCAGTATTATTAAACACTCTAAATATATAAATTAACAGTAACTAACTATAGTGAACGGATATAAATCATAGAAGTGACTTAACACCTATTACACTGACGATGTCCTAATATAACATAAACAATTAAAACATGTATAATACATATTTGATTTTGCTTTATTTTGCTGCTTTTACTTTATGTTAACGTTTTGTCAATCTATAATTACATTTAAGTATATTTTTAAAACTTTTTATGATAATGTATAAAGAATGTAACTCCTGTTGATGGTCCATAAATAAATAAACATAAACAATTTTTTTATATTAAAAAAAGTCTCAATCCAACCTCTCAACAGTTGAGCTTTCTTGATTATACCAACTTTTAGCGTAAGCTTTAACTTTTACATTATAATATCGTGCTTAGCAAAATCTAGCATTACAATAGTTTGTGTAAATTTTGACGTAAACGTCACATTTTACGTCGCTGGCGTTATAACGCCAACATTTGTATTTGATAACATTTAATTAATTCAGTTACCTGTGTATATCAATGTCGAGATTATAGGACGCGATAAGCGTGGAACCGAAATAACACTCGTACCGACCTCGGTCCGAATCGGTCACCGACAACAGTACTAAGCCGAGCTCTGAGGTCTGCAATACTCGGTCCCAACTAAAAGAATACAATAGAGTAAATGAAAAGGAGCTAAACAATATAACAATACGTATATAAGTAATTAAATACTACTAACTAGTAAAGAATGAAACAATCCTAATATTATTAATGACGTAATTGGCGGAGTGGTGAAGTTCGCTTTTTAAACTAAGGGTCACGTGTAGTGATAAGGTGATTATACACCGTGCGTTTCGCCAGAAATGTTTTTCTTTGTGAAATCATCGCCTTTAGCAGTTTGTCCAACCCATTACGATATTCCGCCTATTTAGGGGCCTATATCTTTCGGGAAGGCTGGCAATACCTTTGCAATAAGTTAGTAATAGTAAAAAGTTACTCATTTATCCTCTTTATGATAGTATTACAAAAAAAAAACTTCGAAATAAAACTATCATCACAATGGATTTTCTCCTTTCTTCTTATTCTAGATGCCAAAATTACAGTTAACGATAACAGTAGGTTCATATAATCATAGACAGACAAACTCGAATTCAAAACTCACACAAATCACATTATAAAAAAACACAACTTACTTGTAATTAATTTTATATCGACCTTTCTCCCTGGAATGATGATACCAAACTACATTCTGATCTTTCAAGGCATCAGGGGTCTTCGCAAATGCTGCTAAATGCACGCTTTGTCCATATCCAGCTCTCACAGTTCTCTGGGGTGCACTGGCTTCACATATAGTTGGAGTGGAGTTTGTGGCATCGTGCAATAAGCCAGGAGTGTAAGGACGGCAGATGGCCGCTTCCTTGTCCCATCCGCAATACGGGTCTAAGACGCAGCGAACGCAGCTGTCGTACCTTTAGTTAAGATATGTTTTTATGATATGTAACCGCAGATATTTCATTTAATATTATAATTATATTTTAATTAAGTTTTTAAATTCAAAATAATTATTATTAAGTGTAAATTGCTATATAAATTATATTTCAATGTAATAAAATAAAGAACGAATAATTTGATAACTTTAAATATTATTCAGGAGTCCTCACTCAACATACTCTGCATAGTATGTGAATCATGCGTAGTCTATAACTGTATCGTACATTTTACTAAATAACATAAATATATACATATAAAAATCTAAGTTTTAATATTTGAGTACTTTTGTATTTTGTTTTTGTTAAATTTTAGATGAAAACCACAAAAGTTGTTGTGTTAAAAATACATAGGTTGTCTTTATGTTTTGTAATTTTAATAATAATGTTTATTTTCAGAATGTTTACATATGTTAAAGGACACTAAATCCCACACTAGGATTCCGTGTGTTGTGGGAAACTAGGCTCTTCCCTTCGTAAATAATACATAAATATCAATAACAGTATAGAAAAAAATAAAAAATTAAATTAAACACTAGTGACAATAAAGAAATGGATTAAGATAATAAATTATTAAAGATGTTATCTGCATGTGTGCAGCAGTGTGTGTTTGTCTATGTATGTGTGTATTAATGCAAGTATATCATTAATATTAAATAGACCAAGGGAGAAAAGAAATAATACTCACCGATGCGTACACGCCCTAAGCGGTAATTGACGTATCCGGTGATCGGTGGCCAAGTAAAGGGCATGTGTATATCGTGATAGTGCGAGAGCTCGAACCACCTCCAAACCTGACGCTCGCCAGATATCTGCCACTCGAGATCCACCTCCAGCCCACTGTACAACCTTGTAGACATCGCCGCTACCTTCGTAAACAACGTTACTTATATCAAATTTAAACACTGTATTTTAGTACTCATTACGAAATTATACAATTAATTAAAAATACTTTACAAAACCGATTTTCACACAACCACTCTTAAGAACCAGCTAACTACCTTCATCGGCCAGCACCAGCAGACTAAAGATATATATGAAGACAAGATGTATATAGTTAGCATAGAATGCTTTAAACCAGGCGACACTGTTGCTCATTAACTTTTATATCTCATTAAAAAATTAATGTCTTTAATAAAAAAGTCGTAAAACGATTTTTAGAAAACATTTTTTATTAAAACTGTGCCTTTAAGACAAACTATTATAAATGTTCTCTTTTACTATAAAAGTTTCTTGTACAATAAAATAATATTTTTCGTGTAAATTCTTCTTATCGTTCATTCTTTAATGTCAGATTTGATTTTGATAAGATTGATACGAAAATCAAACTCTATTTTATATTAATTCTATCCATGAGGAAAGCGAACCTTTGGTCACAGCGCTATTTGGAATATCAAATTATAATACAATGTATAATATATAATGTATGCTTTACACTATTAATTGGGTTATCTAACATTTCTCAGAAATCATTCTTGCAATCAAAATGGTAAGTAGAAAATAAATGAAATACGAATAGATTATTATACAAGTTGTAGCTATTCATTTTAGCCACAATAGTACAGGCACAAACGTTAACAACATACATGAAACAATTTTATCGCTCTTTGTATGGAGCATCCCGCATCCAAAGACATATTTGGTATGTGAAAGCATAAAGCGAACTCGTACAGTATTTTTGGAAACTTAACTTCGTGTATACATAAGGTGACCATACGTCCCGTTTTGATGTGGACTATCCCTTTTTGCGGCCACCTGTACCGTTGTAATAAAAATAATAATAATTAATATGAAGACTGATTATATTATGCAATTGTTCAAAATGTAACACATTAAAAAGTTGCGTTTATTTTTATCGTTAACTTGTTAGGAACTGCTAGGTCACACTAGCTTCTGCCCACGGGTTGCCCACAGGGAATTTAGTTTATTGCGCGAAAACTATCGTGCGACTTGTAAGGGCTATTGTTTCTGTATAAAAAGCAGCCCATGTTTGACCTCGGATCTTCAACTATCTCCATGTCAAATTTCATCAAAACTGGTTTAGCGTTGAAAGCGTAACAGACAGTCAGACATACTTTCGCAATTATAATATTAATATGGAAGTATATATAAAGCGTCCCGTTAGTTAAATAAATGGTCAGTTTATGTATACATAGGGAAAAATATATAAGTAAACAACGCAACAATGTTTAAAATCATACTTTGTAATCAATCTTAAACTATTTACATATCTAAAACAATGTTTTTTTTTACACAAAACATTCAGTTTTAAAATATGAAACATTTTTTGAAAGATATCAATTAAATTAAAAAAATAAATACCAAAATATTTATTTCAAATTTCCCTATTGAAATATTATAATAAAGCAGCAACAATACAATTGATAAGGATTCCTTTTATGGTATAAAATCGTGTTATTCACCGATGCTAATATTAAACTAATGATTTAAAAGTATATTTTCCTAGCATAAGATTAGTTGAGAAATTAACAAGAATTCTATTTGCAGTAATATAAAAACAGTGCTAGTCTTGTTTAAAAAATAAATATATAAACGTTTTTCAACTCAGAATTGTTTTTAAATATACATTCTATTTTTAAATAAATAGGATTTTTAACTTTTAGAATACCCTTTGCTTTTAAGCAAATGACTTTGCAAGGCTCTCAGTGGAATTAAATAGAAACAAAATTATGGAGATTGGCTTTAAATTCAGTATTACTTTGTTTTGAGTAACTTTGTTAAATACTTACTAGTTCCAGCGTAGAACACAGTATAGGTTATATCATCACCCAGCATGTCAACGAACTGTTTGTCCACAACCAAAGTTGTAAGCACCAAGTCTCTTTTATAAAATGCTGGGGTGTCACCTTCATGTCGAACCGCTGAATCCATTAAAGGATGAGACCTATGACAACATATAAATAAAATTTTAGTATAGTACACTTTACGTCATCATTATCATCATCGTTGGCTTACCGCAATTGTCAACATATATAATATAATATAAACATATAAACTCCTTTGCAAAAAAAACGGGCACCTTAAAGTCATTGGCTTTTCTATGGATAATATTAATATTATATGTTAAGTATGTCATATACATAACTTAAATGACTAGAAATTTCCTTTTTTAGATTTTTTTTAACACTTAAATCCTAGAATCGGTTTTAGTCAATGTAAACAAAAATCCGTGTGAAAATGGAAAATTTTATGGTTATAGTTAAAAAAAATTCTCTCAGATCTTTGCCTTCTCTGAATGGAACCTATCTTTTGGTATCGAGTCCAAGTTCTTTGGATGGTTGAACGACTGACGTTTAACCGTTTTAAGACGTAACATTGGTTACACCTCTCTTCCAGCAGCGGTATAATTTTACTAGCTCTTATTGCTTTTTCTGTCCTTACAATGTGACTCAAACATATCTGTTTTAAATAGTAAAAAACAAAAGCTACGAATATTATAATAGAATTAACTTTTTTCATACTCAGACTTTTTGTTGAGTACCAGTAACATAGTTTGGCTATTAAATAAAACCTCTTTAGAATGAAATTATTACCAATAATGTAGAAAAATCAAAACAACCCGTTTTTTTTGTAAAGGAGTGTATACATATAGACTAAGTCAAAACCTCATGTTCTAAATGTTATATTTTGGAAAAAATACTAAGAAGTCATCGTATTATTCTTTATTTATTTATAATATGTATGTGCCTTTTTGATCGATGACTTGTTGCCATCTTGTTGCCATGATCCCATTCCTGTAGAAATTTTGAGATTTTTGATTATAAAAATCTGACAGATAGTGTTCACAGTGTTATTTTGAGGTTAGCTTTATGCTTCCTAAAGAGTTCTGCAATGACCGAAACAGGTGGAAATCTGATGGAGCAAGGTCAGGGCTATACGGAGGATGCATCAATACATCTCAGCCAAGCTCTCTCAATTTTTGCTGCGTGGCTATAGATGAGTGCGGTCTGGCAATGTCATGATTTCTCTCAGTGAGATCATGTGGTACCCAAATGTCAAGTTTTTTCTTGTACCCAGACTTTCGTAAATGACGTAAAACTGTTTTATGATCAACATCCAGTTCTTCAGCAATGTCGTAGCTACTAATATGTCGATCTTGCTCAACTTTCTCAAAGATGGCACTGATTCTATCTGTCCAGAGCGAACCTCATCTTTCATACTAAAATTACCTGACTTGAAACGCTTGAACCACATTTGTGCTACTCTTATTGATACCGCATTAGGTCCGTAAACCGCACAAATTTTATTCACGGCGTTCGTCGCATTTTTACCTTTTTTGTAATAAAACTTTAAAATGTACCGAATTTCTTCATCACATACGTTCAAAATGTACGTACGCTTGTTGCAATTGAAAAATGACAGGAACCAGTTATTTTTTATTTATTGCATCTTCAGAATGTCACATTTAATGGTATTAAAACCAGCCAGTTACATTCAGTACAGCCAAAGAGGTTTGATTACTAATAATACATTCAAAATACGAAAATACTTTTGCCCCGACCTAATATGAAATATGGCTTGGACTCAAATACTGAACTTTAAAGCAAATTCTTTGGTAGCATTTCTGATCAAAATCGGTTATCCTAAGTAGAACTGATAAAAAAATATATCATAATTAATTTAAGACATGTACTGCAATACTTAAATTTTGAGTAAATTGTATGTAGAAATAAATGAAGTGTATGTATTAAATACCCCTTAAACAATTAAAATACACGAATGAATATAACCCAATTGAGGGAACGAACACTCCCATCCTGAAACTAATGCTTAAGATAACCCAATAGATAGAAGATTATTTGTGTATATATATATATATATATATATATATATATATATATATATATATATAAATCTCTATCTCGACAAAAATAAATACACGTAAAGAGATTGAGACAAATTTTAACATTACAAAGATTATGAGTAGTATGTATAGTATGAGTAAGTATTTATTTATTCAAACTTTAATGCACGTATTTGATATTTAAGATGGAATTGTTGTCTGAAGTCATTGTTAAGGTAAACATAAATACATATTGTCACGCCTGTTTCCCATTGGGGTAGGCAGAGACCACAAATCTCCATCTGCTACGATTTCGGCATACTTTCCTTGCTTCCTCTACACTCATCACTCTCCTCATACAAGCTCGTCGGTAAAAAGCACTCTTGACCTAGCCTTTCCTAAAAACTTCGGCAATTTGGTCAAGGTATGTTTTCCTTGGTCTTCTTCTACCAAGCCTTGCATCTACATACACAACGTAAATTTCTTTGGCCAGTCGTCTTCCATCCATCTTCACTATGTACCCAAACCAGCTATGCATCCCTTTCTTAACTTTTGTCATGAAACCTTTTTTACTCCACATCGCTCTGTTATATCTTCATTCCTCATTCTATCATTCAAAGTTACCCCACACATACTTCTTAATGCTCTCATTTCCACCACATTCAGTCTGCTTTCATACTCTTTTGCCAAAACCAACTTTCACTATCATACAACAGAGTCGGAACAAACACTCCCCGACGAACGGCCAGTCGGGCCGTTTTAGAAAAATTCTGATTTATCATAAAGGAGTGTAGGGCTCCATTAACTTGAGTACCAGCTTTCACTCGCCTTTTAACATCACCTTTAGATTACATTACATGAATAATTAGTATATAAAATGTTGTTACATATGATTATAATATAATATAAAATTTAAGTATAATATTTACCTAATGAAGTTAAGCACATTGTCTGGAAGGGCCTCAGTGTTGTTAACACAAGTGCCTGGACGTGGTTCAGGAACTCTCGCTCTAAGAACCGGTAACCAAGCGGAGCTCGAAGTTGCCTATATAATATAATAACAATATATTCATTAAATGTATATGTGAAACAGATTAACATGATAGTTAATTAAAAATTGAAATAGCCCAGTTTGTGAGTAAGACCATTCTTATATCATAAACCTAACAAAAAAAAAACTTTGCTAAGAATAATGTAAAACACGTTTGTTAAAAAAGCATTGTTACTGCCTATTTTTAAATTAAGATGATAAAAATTAGTAATTCCAAAAAAGATATCAAAACAATACACAGATTTTTACCATACCAATAATAGAACTGAAACAAATTATATATGATTTACACAAATATTTGGAATTAGTGCAAATTTTATATTTTGTGTGTATCGATTAGTTATGTCTAAAGAGCGAGAATAATTTCTCAGATAATTATAATACATGCATATGTATTTACATTTAAAATGTTTTCTTATGCCGGATTTATATATTTATAGAATCCATTTTCTTCATTTTTATTTATTTATTTATATATTCACGCTTATTCCCCGCAGGGGTTGGTAGAGATCACAGAGCTCCATCCGCTATGATCCCGGCACACCCTTCCCGCCTCCTCCACACTCATCCATCCTTTCATCCATTCTTCCTCTCACATTCATCGCAGCGAAACGGCTCTCCATTAGTCGCTTCTCGCTCTCGTGGGAATCAGGACGCAACGGGTGGCGAACCACGTCGTAATTTTTCAACAAATTAGGTATATTACAATTCGTCTTAGTGAATCGGAATGTCGGAAACGGTAAAGTATAAAAGCCTCTCTCGAAAAGAAAATAGTGTTATAAATGTTTATATTTAGAATCTACATTTAGATAAAAGTACTTTTTATAAAACAGTAACAAATTTTCGGCAACGTTATACACTGAAAATTCCTTGTTCGTTACTTTTTATTTCCCTTTATTTTGCTTATTTGTCTATACTATTCTAAATAACGTCAGAAGATTATTTTTTATAAAAAGTATAACATAGAAATTTAATGTCGAAATATTAAAAATTAACTAACCTGTTCCTTAAAACGACCGGCAAACGCATTTTGTATATCCTCAACGGTGTATGTACAAATAGCTGAGCCAACTAGTCCGTCACTAGCACCCGTTGTGAAAGCCGCATAGAATCGACTGCGATCGTCTGGTATTTGGTAAACGCTCTCTGTGCCAAAACCAAATTAATAATAAAATATAAATGTTTATCACAACACCGATACAATTAACAACCGCAAAGTCCATCATATACACACAAAATTAATGTTATTAATGGAGTCAGGCGTTACTTTGCGGAAATCCATCACTATGTGGACAGTCAAAAGTTTTTACAGTTTAACAGAAAATTAATAATGTGTGTTTTCCTGCTGGATGAAGTGGATTTATTTGGAACTTACACCAAAAACTTACCGAAAAACGGCCAGCAACTCTCCACCCACCAACCACTATACACAACACCAAACACACACTACCACTTTTCCACCTTATAAACGACACGTGTTTCGCCCCAACATGAGGCATCTTCAGATATAGTAGACTCTACGGAAGACAACCGAAAAACTTTTGACTGTCCACACACAAAATTAATGAAAACATTTTATAAGAAAATCGTAGAAGTAATAATATAAGTTAGTTTTGCAGAAATTGTAATATTATAAATCGAAATTCCAACAATATCAGCGGCTTCACAAGTTGTTTTTATAATTATTGCAGGATCAAATCAACGTTATTTATCACATACTAAAGACACGAAGACGATGGGTAAAAATATTATATGTCATTAAATGTATATTCAAGTCATATTTACATTATTGTAACTTTTTTAAAAATAATTTATTTTATTTATAATAAAGCTTGTTAACACGTTCTTTATCATATTTAATATCGATGTACGTCAATAAAAATAAAATTCAATAATAATCGTTTGAAACTTACGTATTTCATCAAAATAAAAGGGAAACTCTCCAGGTATACTGCAGTTTAGTCTAGCCTTTAAGTACGTAGCCCAATTTTGGCTAAGTATGTGCTTTCCACCCGTATCTTGTTTACAGATCCTGGCCACACGCGAATATACGGCTTTTCCACAATTCATGTACTCCACAGCCGTCTCGCGGAAAAATATGAAAACATATTCACCCACATCAAAAGAGCCCACGAAGTTGGTTTCTGCAACAAAATAATTAACACTTCTCTTTTAATCAGTCAAATATTACAACTCCAAAAAGTAATAAGATTTTTTTCTTATTTATTTTTCTCTTTAATGATATCATCATTATATACCTTTATAATCATTATTGTGTAAGGAATTATAAGCAATTATAAATGCATCTTTAGTACATATTTCTTTAAAGTAAGATTAGTATTTAAACCTTATCCTTAATCTGCGTGTGAAAAAATTATATATAGGTCGACACAGTAAGACCATGGGCCTAGTATAATTACTATACATGCTTCGTAAATCTTTTCTACTGTGAATATAAACAATAATTAAAAAATAAAATATTTACTTACTGTCCAACCACTTTGAGTCATATTTCAATGTTCTCTTAAAATTAAACCTCTTTTGTCCAGTTCGGAAATCAAAGAGGTCATTACGAAAAATTACTGGATCGGCTTTGGTGAATTCCGCGTTAGTGCCAGCGTATAGCGCTGGCAAGCCGCCAGGGTTGCCCTGAGTGACCCACACAGCGGTACTGTTGTCCGCCGGGTCATAGGGGCACTTGGCCACGCCGAGACCCACCCCTGGCACGTACTCATGCCGAGGAAGGTGTGTTAAATTCAACTGCAACAAGGAAGCTAATTAGCGATGGAAATTTATTTAATATCGTACTGAACCAACTGAATATAGTTTACTGAGTAAAAAACTTAATTCTCTTAAAACATACATCAACAATAATTTAATAACATTAAACGGTTGACCATGATTCTATTGTTTTGATTATATAAATTAACTACTAGATATGTAAATATTATAAATTTAATAGAATAGTTAATTTCAACACCTAAAGTTTTTAATCAGTTATGTATACATTCTAGTTAATATTTATTATAACTTTATCTTATTATTTTTTTTTATTTGTTTTGTCCAAGTGTAAAGTGTAATTGTCTAAGGCAGATTCACAAGACACCCAAATTGGCTTATTATTTACGAATTATGAAATATTGGCCTAGAGAAAATTTTCTGCGTTACAAGTACAAATTACATCTATAAATAAATTTGAAGCCTAAATTACTACTCACATAGACAACCAAGTCTTTGGGACTGTGAGCATTCGTACCGCAAACATACAACCGTTCTCCGTCGCCAAGGGGCTGCAGGACACGAATATGATTCCGACATTCAAACGGCTCCGACTTGCCTTTGCTGACACACCGTGCTACATTACTCGCTTCCAGTAGCAAAGCGTCTCGCTGCAAAATAGATAGTTTCTTAATCCATTAATTACATTTAAATAACTCTAAAGGAAAATAGTAAATTATTTGTTGTTGTTACTGTACCTTTATGGTATATATTCTTGAAGAAAGTCTTAAAGAAAGTTTTCTTGGTTTCTAATCTATTAATTTGCGAGATGATTGACAGTTTCAATCAACAGAATATAGAAGACAAGACAATATAGCAACCTTCGCATTATGTTGTGACGCGTAATGTATAACACATCGCTTGCACAACGGCAACTATGAAACAATTTAACCCAATTGTAAACTTGGAAATTCAGCTATAATGGCTTGCAGACATGCATCACAATGTATTTATGGCATCTATTCATATTTACGTTAACCTTTAGAAACAATAATAATAATTAGTGGTTGCCCATAGTCGAAATGCGACCGTAATTCATTAATTTTTTATTTTACTTTTTCGCACTCCTTATGAACTTTACCTAAACCGAATTTCACCCTCATCCATTAACACATTACGCTTAAAAATGGTACAAAGCTTTTTCTTATATATTACATAGATAATAATAAGAATAATTTATTTATCTAAATATATAGACTGCTGAACTAGAGCGACCCTTGTACTATAACGGAAACACTTCCATTCTATATTTTTAAAGAAGATTAATAATGTTTTAACATCACTAGAATGTTTCTTAACGATTCCAAATAAACTAATAATACTTATGCTAGGAAATTGTTCATATGGATAGTCTAACGGAGGATACGAACTCACCACCTCAGATCGCAAGCCCGAATAATTGATGTGCATTCGTGCATAACTGTACACGCGCGCGTTTGTGTGTATTATTTTTTGAACGTGTATTTTTTATTACGTTTTTTATCAATAGTTTTGAATTTTCTTGTCATAAGAGGTATACCTTTACGTAAAGAGTACAAAACTCAAGCTTCCGTATAATTATGAGTGTTGTTCCTTTAAAGTGACATTCCTTTAAAAAATAAAACTCGTATGGTGTTGAGATGCACGAAGTGGCAAGTGTCGTCCTTTGAAAATTAGCGAGCTTAAACAAGCTTTTTTATGTTTATTATAGTGAAGTTACACGAAATGCTTTCATTACATACGTAGACATTACAATTTCTGGATCATACTAACCTCGCAGTGGGACTGACTAATGTCCGACATATTAAGTTTGAATATTCGATCCCTGCAACAAAACAGAGCAAATGCTTTGTTAATTATTATTATTCGCAGAATATATATTTTCAAGTGAACATAACATTGAATAAAAATGAAATAGATAACGACATCTATTTCAAAGTAGAAAATTAATTTTTGTCAAAATAATAATATAATAAATAAAAATATATTTATCGATACATACAATTTTATTTCGGTTTCGCAAGTTAATTTTACCCGAATCAGAATAAATATTTGTATAGCCTACAGATATATATTTTGAGTTTGGTTCTTTGTCCACGTCATATGTAAGTTATAATGGCATCTACGATACAAGAAAATCTTAGTAAGAGCATATAGACATATACATACAAAGAAAAAAACTATACGTTAATAATTGTCCACTACGTCATATGTGAGTTATAATGGCATTTACAATATAGGGAAATCTTAGTAAGAGCGTCTGGACATATACATACAAAAAAACTATCCTTTTTTATAATTGATTCAATTTTTGCTCTTACTATTAATGTGTTTGATATTCTAAAGTAGACAAACCACTTAAGCGATCTTATTATATCTTCACAAAGCACTATAAATTACAAATGTATAGAAACTATCATTTAAATTAGAAGGTCTAAAAACTGTTAATATCACAAATAAATGAATACTGCGGCAGTGGGAGGAACAGAAATTTGAAAAAAAATGAAAACCTGCACGCTGCAGCATGTTTTTACAAATCCAGGGCGGACCACCGCCAAAAATGGTACTTCATACAATAAAATGCCTGTGGCCAACATAACCAATACACAAATTTATACCGTAATATATTATTCGATAAATATTACAAAGTCTACAATTCGTGTCTAGAAATTAAATCTAATTTGTAAAATCATATACGCGTGTGTTGAAGCTCAAAGCAAATAAAGTTGACAGGGATTGTGGATAATTGACTTTCATGTCTCGGTCCCATTTCCCCGAGGTAGGCAAATCATTATGGTGTCGTTGAACGGTGGAATCGCTTCGTTCTGCTCCCACTGTTCGCTCGTGCCTAATAATTTGCTTAATGTATGAACCCGACACAATTACTTCCACAATTGATACTAATTGCTGAGATTGCCAAACATATACCGTATGTAAATAGCACAAAACTAATTATGCCATTTACCTTTTTAATTAATAATATTTTAAATTTTATATAGCAATAACTTCAGTGCTTTAATTTAAAACTGGTAAAGTTGTAATGGCATACAGCACACAAATTACATTCTTAACAATTTTAAGATTCTTAACAAACAACAATTAATAATGCTACCTGATGTAATTATATCTTCAAATATTCATAAATTTTTGTATTAAGTATTTTTACAAACAACAAACAAGTTCCATAAATTAGATTATAACTAAGTGTTATAAATTGTTTTAAAATAAATTGGTAAACTTTAAATTTAGTTAAAAATAATTCAATCAAAAATATGAGTTGACTTACATAGCGCCCACGTAAAGTGTGTTTCTCTCTTCATTTATATACAAGGTGCGGTAAAATAAATTACCGCATGAAAACTCCCGAATGTGATCTGGAAAGAAAATTAAATGTTACACATTATGAATTCCTTAAGTCGTATACACAATGTTTATTATTCTTACGTTTATTCAATATAGCTTTATTCAAATTCAAGATTTTATTTCACGAAGAAATTGAATAAAACAAGTGCTAGGTGGCCAGAACTAAATTCAAAAAACTTATGTGAAGATATAGATATAATACGCAATTCATTTTTTTATAATGATTTAGTAATTACACAATTGTTATCATTAAAGGAACTAAAATTTAAAAGTTTTACATGAAGAGAACCAGCACATGGACTGCACACTAAAACATTTGAATTTAGTACACAATAATATTTAAAACGAATTCTTGTTAAGCACCCCAACTGAGCTTCATATTGCTAGTATTATCACTCCAATAGTCCTAGTCGTATAATAGGTAGAGTCGAACCCACCACGTCGTTAATAAGTCCAACCACTAACCAAATGAGTTTAGTGCCACCTATATTTTTGGCTCTATTTTGTACCACCTTTGACCCACCATTCAAAGTTCAACCCGTATAAAATATTTACTTCATAAACTACAACTCTTCAATTATTTTAATGAATAACGAAGTATTCATAAAACATAGAGGTTGATAGGGCAAAGTTGATAAATATTTTTCCATGAAAACAATCCGGCACCGGTTGCAATTACACTCGGCGGGTAATTATGACCGTGGTAACAATGGCTAGTGATATTATTGGCAGGTGGTCCCGCGAGGCGCACGCTAGCTGCCGTGTCGATCCCTCTATTTCGTCATACCATTTTACAACGGCTGCTACTTAAATGTATTAACATTTTAGTTGTGTAACTGTACCCTTTGAAGTCTATTATTTTAATTAGTTTTATTTTGCTAATTGGTTCTAACAAAACATTGTTCTTTTATATTTTGAACAAGTTCTTGATTACCCAGACCCCGGTGCGGAATATGCTTAAGACGGCCCTGCGATAAGACATAATATTATTTAACTTTAACATTAACTTAATAACACTAAACTGATGTATGAAATTAAAACACACACACCTCATTAATTTGTTGATTTAAAGGCATCTAATTCTTGAACGCTACCAAGAACTGTGATTATATGATTGTACTCAATCTCAATTGCAAATAGTATTAGAGTTCAGATTCTTAAAGTTCAGAATTTTCTCAAAACAGACAGATATTTTCTCAAAACTGGTGTCAAAAATATCTATGGACGGCAATGATCGCTTACCATCGGTAAACGCGCAATCTCGTCTGTCCGTTCTGGTATAAACTATAAAAATGATAACATTATTTTATTATGTCTTTTAATATTCTTTATTGATTGTCTTGAAACAATGCTTTAAGTCAGCTCAATGATTGAATCTAGATGTAGATCTTTCACGTTTCCCTGCTGTGTTATAAAAAGTTTTTATTCTATATCCAATAATTTATTTATGGTGTGAAAGTTTCATCGTCACTAAAAATAATAAAAAAATAATTTAATTCATCTCACCAGTTAACAGTAACTCTAAATGTTTGAAATTGGTTCATTTCTGCATTCAGCGCACAGCTTAGCGAATGCAAACATCTGTTTACATCGCCTACGCTCGAGCGCACAGGTCTACATATAGATTATAACAACAAATGCCCACCCGGTGGTTGAATGCCACAGCGATTACAGCGCTAATGAAGTCATTGTTTGAATATCTAACGAACTGTGTCCAGCGATTTACACGTAACACGGATCGGGTACGCGCGTCATGCTTCTCTAATTAATAATTACATAGTATATATTAACAGGGAACCTGTATATTAACCGTATTCCAAACCTGTGCGAACTCTGGATTAATAGAATGAAAATTTTTTGCATATGTGTGTCTAATTCGATCGTCGAATCGAATCGAAATCTATCGAAGAGTCGAATCTAATTTCAAAACAACGTTTTGTATTATTTCACTAACAAATGGAAGAGTAATGATAGCAATCACCTTTTTCAGCCTCAAAGAAGCAGGATCATGTGAGAAACATAAATTATTCTACTAAAAATAACAAGAAGTACTGACAACCTTCTAAAAACAACCCCACAAAAAGTATGTAAAAAGTCACAAATTAAAAAAGGGATTATTTAAAAAAAAACAATAGCTTTGAATTAAGAATTAATTTTTTTCATACCCATACTCTATTTTAAGTGCCAGTAACATGATTTGGCTACTTATATATAATTATAATTTTGTCTAATTTTTTTACATGACAGCATAGGGTAGCTGTCAGAAACTAGATATTTGTAGCTGAAAATAGGGAAAAACATAGTTTTTGAAGGTATACTGGTAAAGAAAGATTAAAGCATAAAATTTATTTAACACTAACTATATTACATACTAGATATATATTATATACAGAACAAAAATTAACTTAATTCCACACAAAAAAGTTCGGTTTTTTATTATATTTTAGTGTACTTTTTCTTCTTTTCTTTAAAGTGCATGAATGATTGATGATTCTAATACCTTCAAGTTGTCTAAATTATAAAACACGCGTAGAAATCGTCAGAATTGAAACTGGTACCTACTTAAGACTAACGCCCACACTCTCTATTAACACAAATTCTTAGAGTACTTAAAGCTACAAAACTAACGCATTTTTTAAAAATGTAAAGATATTAATATGATTAGTAATACGTAAAGATATTAATATGTTATATATATTAAACAAAACTTTACACAGTCAGACAGCTATATATACAATCATGCGTGGTGAAATATCATAAGGAAGTCACCTTGCACGCATCAATTCCATCAAGGAGATTTATTATTTATCCTTTACCCACAACTAAAACTAGCTTTGCCCAACGACAATATAATTATTTGGCTCCGTTTATATATACTAAATTAAATCGCATAGAGAAGACTAATAATCTAAATATCAATTCAATAAAAAAACTCATAAACAAATGGCTATCCAACCTAGCATATAATTCTACAGAATTAATATTAAATAAACATTAGCTTAGTAGGACAAAATAAAATAAAATATATTCAGACACAGACACATGTAAAAAAAAAAATCTTTTTGGTTTGTATAACTTAATAAAGTTTTTTTTTTAAATTTTAAATTTGCATAGTTATATTAAGTATAGCAAGAAAATAATATATGTAACTCATAAATATGTCACAGAAGGGAACCGTCTGCCGTAGTACAGGGTTCGCCCTAGTTCGGCGGACGGGGAAACAAAAATTGTAAACTTATCAATGAACAATAAATATATATTATTATTATTATTATTAGTAACTAGGTAACTAAGAACAGTCATTACCTTTATCTGTGATTTATAATTTTTTGTATATTATATAAAATGTTAAAATTGGAGCCAGCCATACGATTCAAAAATTTATAAATAAATGTATAAAACCATTTAATAAAAAAAGCAAACGATTTAAACGAATTTTCATTGTTTATAAGAACAGATACGCAAATGGGGCAATACGTTCTTGTCTTTCATTACCTTTCAATATCATAACGCCATGTGATATTTAAGATAAAACTTTTAGAATATTAAAAAAGCTACCTACTCTGGAATTTCCTTCACTGCTATAAATATGATATAATCTAATTTAATTATTAATGTTTTGGTAGAGAAGTGTCCTGTAACTTACTTTCAGTGTATTATATAACTTGGAAAAAGCTTTTAAGCAACTTATAAAATATTTCTAAAGGCTTTTATAATGTATTGCCCAGCCTAACGTCATCGATTATTAATTACTAAAGTAGTGGAATATATTTAAATTTTTCGTAACGGATTATTTGTATTGTAAAATATATTTCAATTTTATGTTGATCAATTAAAACTTTAATTTATAAATAAAATGAGTAAAAATTATATTTTATGTCAAAATATACCGATATATTTTAATAATCTTCTTAGTCGCTTCACTCTTGACAGAGCGGTCTTAGTCCTCATGAGTAGTGTTAATGGTGAAGACAGACGTTATACCCCTTACAATATAATAATAATTATAATAAATTCTTATTATAAAATCAATTTAATGTGTAATAAATATTAGCTCCTTAGCTGGTAAATTGTAACTATGTGTTATCTTATACTCTGCAATCGAAATCTTGTTTTAAGCTATCGAAATTTGATTTACTAAACCAATGCTTTCTTTAAAAACAAAAGACTAAAAGTAAACTTTTTAACAGAGTTATTACAAGTTTTAAAAAACTCTCATACTCTTCTTTGCGTAAAATAATTCCATTCAATAAGCCAAAAAAGCTATAAATATGCAATAAAAAATTATTTACTGGTATATTTATAATCATAAATTTGAACAAATATTGAAAGCTGCGTCAAGAACCAAATTAAATACAGAAATTAAAAAATATCTTTTCGGGATATTATCTATTTTACATAATAGCTCTATTTAAAAGAATTAACTAATATCTTCAATCATCAATAGAATTCAGCAGCAAATTCGGGACACGGGGATCTCGTACAGATTAGGCAACTAAACGCCAGTAATATCAATTATTGGCTTTTAAATATAATATTTATTTCACCTTGATCTATGTTTTAAAGTATATATACAACAACCTTTCAGTCGCCCGAAACTTCTCCTTTGATTTCGTTAGCAACAATAATCATTGTGCGCATATAATGTTGAAACAATTGTAGCTCAATACCAATAAATTCATAAAAAAATAAGGTAAATATTTCATTATTACATTTCCAACTGATATTGATATTCATACCGAAAACTAATAATTAAGTATATTACAGAATTTTATTTTTTTCCAAACACCCCACACATATACATAGAGACGTCAGATTTGTGTATTGAAATCTATGTGGGAAAAATGCTATTGTGAAAAATTAACAATTTTTTTTTTATATATAATAAAGCAAAAAAGAAAACAAGAATTACCTGATGATACATAATTACCACTGGCAATGAAAATCTGTACCACCTGAGGCATCATAAATAACGTAAACCTTATGGGCCTTTAATGTAACATGTTATACACGTTTTCCTGTATACAACGCCTGCCATACGTAAAAATTTACAAAAAAATATTTGTAATAACATTACTTAAAATGTAAAGAAGAAATTAAAAAAAAATATTTTGCCATTTCACAAGATTTGTTTCGTTTTAAAATGTACGAGTTAAATCATCACATGGACACCAGCAGACGAAATAAGTTTAATAGAATTATAAAGGCCAAATAAACAAGAGATAGCGAAAACATTGCAGTAGAAAAAGTCTCTGAATTTTAAAACAAGGCACTACATATTTATAATGCATGTGCATGTCTTAACCAAGTACCTATATGAAAAACGTAGCCTTTGTTTTCGTTCTTAAAGTTAGCTTTATTACTTTACTCCTATGTAGTAGGACAGTAATATTTCTAGTTCTAAGCGTAGATGAATACTCAATATGCATAGAAACAATCTAATAAAGTAATTGTATTTCAACCTAAATAAATCCTTTACAATTTAAATTAATAGTGGTATAGCCATAGTAGAATAGGTCGGCGCACCCAGACAAGTATATATGCATGTATATACCCTGAATATGGGCGTCAAGTGGTATAATTTTACTGTGATACCGCGTTTTGAGTGCAAACATATGGAAGCGTAAATCATTTCCCCTTTTTTATTTCCTTCTCCCCGTCACATTACTCTCATTATTCACATTCTTACCTTCTTACCCTAACATCTCTTGTGCTTCAGACACTAAAGATGTTTACAGGATATTCATGGGCGGCGGCGGCGGATCCCCTTGCTCATTTTCTATCACTTTCTAAAAAATATATATACATAAAGGTGAAACAGGCGTGAATACCATGCAACAATATACCTTCGTACATCTGGATTAACATTTATAATAAAATATATCAATAAACGAAGATATATCGTCAGCCTGTGCCAATAATAGTTTGTCGTTAACAATACAAAATTCACCTCACACCACTCCCACACTACCAACGCAAACAGCTTAGAGGTATTACACTCGTAACTTTTAAAACATTAATAAGCGTACAAACTAAGAAAGTTAGTTACGATTCACTTAAATTTCGTTGAATATTTATGAAGTATTTAGTTAAGACGCGTACGAATAAATTCATTTTTTTCTTTTTTTTTCTTTGGTGGCAATAGTTGTAACTATTATGCCAGTCTCAAGTAAAATACGATACCATCAAACCTCTTGAAATATAACTAGTCATGTCACGTTAAGTCTTTATAAAATGGTAGCTATTCTATCTAAACTTCTTTTTCATTTTAAAAAGTAACAAAATACGCATTTATTTCATATCACTTCACTTATACGCCTTAATCGAACTATATTGTATAATGTACGAGCATAATTAAACAATATAACTGATAATAATATAAGCTTATAAAAATGAAATAAAAACACAATCGTCACTGATTTAAGTTGGCGAGAAAGGTCCAAATTGATTTTAAAAAAACATTAAATTATTGAAGTTAATTTGAACGCTAATATAATAAAATCGGTTGTAGACATAATTTTATTTTGTTTTTGTTGCACTTGTCATTTGTAAAACTACCTCAGCGGTGTCTGCTTTTATGTTGTTTGTTATTATACGTTACTGGATACACTATATTGCACTAATCATTGGAAGAAAACTTAAATCATAAGTAGAAAGAAGCTGATTGTGGATAATGTTTGAGATAAGAAAATATAAGTATATTTCTTATCATAGCAATTAATACTTATGCACCGATTGTAATATATTTTAAGCAACGATAGCTAAGTTGGTAAGGAATGCGCCAACAATCTGAGATGATGTGTTGAATAAGTTACGACACATTAATTTCATGTTTTTAGAGCCCCCTTTTGAGATGTGGAGATTTGAGTTTGATATTTTAGCACTATAAATTTATCCATATGGCGCCACAAAAATAAAAGACATCCTGAAGATCATTCGATGTCATACTTTATGAACAATGGCCCCTCGGACTATCATTGTATACCAAGCTTTGTTAAAATTACTTACAACAAGACTTCTAGACTAGCAATATATTCTGCTCTAATATATTGCTAGTGTTCTTTTAAAAAAATAAAAAGGGAAACCTTTAAGAAAAAGAATAGTCAGTTTTTCCATTTAATATAATTGAATTCTCAAAAATAATAGTATTCGTAAAAACAAACACAATTCTTTTAGAGTTAAAATATTTTCAAGTTAAAATAATTTTCAAGTCATTCATAGAACAAAGAGGCCTACAAGTAGTACTTTAGAAGGAAAATGAATTCAGCGTATCCGTAATAAAATACTGGAGTAGACTGTTCATGTTATTTAAATATTAAAAACTTTTGTCTCGGATTGAAACAGATATAAAACATTACGTATAAAATTATAAAACGTAAGATTACTATTAAAGCTATAATATATTATTTCATAAATCCTTACACGAATATATTAAAGAAACGGTCTTGGAATGTACAAACTCTAGTTCAACAACAAGATATTACATTTTGAAAATCAATATGTTTTACAGTATAAATTATTTCAATAATTTAGCTCATCCTGCCGAGGGACAGCCACTCCCACGAGAAATTCTTCAGTCACACCCGGGCACCGGGTAGATTATAACCACATCTAAACACAACGTCCAAGAACCTGAGCACTTCTAGGTGATTGCCAGTGACTAAAAAAGCTTAAATCCAGGTAATAGGAAACATTCCGAAGGTCTAAACGCTTGCACTCTGCTAGCAAGATACAGAAACCTCTTTTAATTTATTGTGTATATGTAGTTTTAATTGAATCAAAATACGATATTTACATTGCTTGTATGGCAATTACTTTTGCCCATATTTCTTTTCAGAATCTATTTTCCGAACCAGTGGTATATTAAAGAAATATTTATAATTTAAAATTACTTTTCAAAGTCTCGTTGAATAACAGATGTTAATTGAATTTTTTTCGTAGAAAATTCACTTACAAAATTGGCCAGAAAGTGCACTGATGGTTTTATGTATAGCTTATTCAAGGAAACGGTTTTGTCTTTTATAACACTTATAAATAAAAAGTAGATATTTAATATATTTATGTAAATGTAGGCAACATTAATCAACACAAAATAAACTCACGTTTCAATAGAGTATTTTACAGTACAAATTAATTTCAGCGAAATAAGCAATATAATAGTCGCAGTTAAAATGTAAATTCATAATAACGAGGTGAAATATCGCGGACGCTGGCACTGACGACCACATTATGCAGATATCATCGGCCTGTTAAATACCGCAACAAGTAAACTGCCTAAGCTGACTGTTTGCATGGGGACGCGGCATGCCCGTCGCCTGTTACACAACCATTTTCATGCGATAATGTAACTGAGGATTTTTAACAAGTTTTACACTGCGTGCTCCCGACGTTTTATTCAAATGCAGAAACAATTCTGAGTATCAAAATATTTCGATGACTCTATTGAAATAATGGTTAAGTCATATGTAGTAAACAATATTATTGTTTCAATGCTGTACTGTTACATCTGGCCCGTTCTTCTATACGGATATGAGGCTTGGACGCTTAAAGAAGACCTCAGAAAACGTATAGAATCGTTCGAAATGTGGCCATATAGACGGATGCTCGCTATCAGCTGAACTCAAAGGGTGGCCAATAACGAGGTTCTCCGACAAGTCAAGCAAAAACGTAAACTTTTGCAGACCGTCATCGGTAGAAAAGTTGCTTACTTGGGTCATATCATGAGACATTTACAATTTGCTGCAACTAATCATGGTGGGAAAATTGTAAGATCTATGCCATCTCCCAAACATCACCATATATCATCATCCTCACTACATTCGGTGTATCCGAATAGAAATAATACAGTTGTGGCCATCCTGAAACAAAGGTAACGCTCGAACAATGATTGTCTCTGAGATCACAAATCCGCCCGCCCGTTTCATGACTATAGGCAAAGTATAAAAACTCGAGAGCGGTATGCGTCCAAATGTAGACTGTTATAAGAGGTTGATGACAATATAAATTTAGCATAGCTTGTAAAAGAATACTAATATTCTTTTACATTCAATTTAAAATTCTAATTAAATTAAAAAACCATTACACGGTATAACAGTTAAGCGATCGCAAGCGCGCCCGCTAGGTCAGCCGGAATGGAAGCGAACATTCCAACAAGACAATGCGAGTGTTAGTTAACGTTATGTTCGCTGTGTGCAATGGCGGCAGATGTTTTTAAACTAAATGTCTTATTTGTTTTATTTTCTACACACCATTTGGAGTGCGCAGTAACAGTTCTATTTTAGATGCGTTTTTATTTGAATTTTATTCATTCTTCGGTTTCAGGCAGAGTTTGGTTGCACATTTCTTTGTCCTGATAGAGGTTATGTCACTACCGCGAATATAAATGAAAAAATATTATAAAATATAAAACAATAAGATATTATTACTATATGATGTACAGTTGAATGTACAACTGTACATCATACGCATTATAATAATAAGTTAGTGTTACGTACAAACTGATTTATTTTATTTCTTTTTTTTTAAACAATAAGTAGCTCTCCCCGGCCAGATTTACACAAAGCGGTTGGCAGAATATACGTGAATTGCGTCTTGAGGATAGTCCTATATACAGCAGTAGACTGCCACAAGGTTTTGATTATGATCCTGATACAATAAGAAAAAAAAATAACTTATAATAAGAAATACATAGCTAAAATAATCACATTTCTTCCCCCAATATAAATTTTATTTACAAAGAACTTGCACAAATGTCAACGACGTTCGGAGACCGGATCTACGTTGAATTTAAAATACTGCTAGTCTGATAAACATTTCACATGCGTCCAATTCAAGGCGGTAAGCTTAAATTTAGTGCATTTTAGGATTAGCACGTTGCGGATAGTTTTCCTCTTTGCAAAATAATTCTGATTCGATCCACTTCTAGTTTCGTTGGCAGTGTACGAGATGTGGTTTTAGATACCGCAAAGATCCTCGCGTAAATCTGTCCAAGTAGCCACCGCCTCCGTACAAAAGCGGAACCACTCCGCAGATACGCGTTGCTTTTTTTACCACTCTAGATTCCACACTGATTTATTTCTACTGCAGACAGCGGTGTTTTTTTCTTACTTAGAAAAAACGTGCAGAAACAAAAGATAATATTTAATTATTCTTTTAGTGTAAATAGTAAGTACAATAAAACGATTGGCTCAGTGGCGGGGCCCTCCGCCCGCGGAGTCAATGGTCGCGGGTTCGATTCCCGCATCGGAATAAATATTTATATGGATTTTTAAATGTTTATTCCGAGTCTGGTAACCCCCCAATCCGCATTTCCTTTCCTGCCCCTTCCTTTCTTCTCTATCCTTTCCCTTCCTCTCCGCCAATCCACGGTCTGCCGTGCCAATGGATGCGTGGCTAGGGGCGAGCCTAGTCGTAAACGTGCCGATCGTCCCGGGGTCGGGCTCCCTCGGGGACTATGGTGCCTTACCTCAGCATGCAGGGCTCTGCTGGGGCTGACCTCCATCCTCCCTTGCGGCTCGTGGGATTCACTAAAGACGAATTTAATATACCTAATTTGTCGAAAAATGACGGCGACGTGGTTCGCCACCCGTCACGTCCTGATTCTCACGAGGGCGAAAAGCGGACCAATGACGAGCTGTTTCGCTGCGATGAATGGCAGCGGATGGAGCTCTGTGGTCTCTGCCAACCCCTGCGGGGGATAGGCGTGAATATATAAAAAAAAAAAAAAAAAAACAATAAAACGTATTTAAAACATCACAACACATCGGATTCAAATTGCATAAACAACATTTACTTTTCAGAATTATAAACTAACTACAAAAACAAAACAACAATGAGACTCAATAAAATCTATATAGATTTTATATATAATTTTATAAACAATTCTTAAAGCCAGCTTAATTTAATTTTAGAAATAAACCTAAATAAAATGATTATGTTGTACCCGAAAAATATGATACCGACTTTAAACATTCGAAATCGTACTTTTGGTATTATATTTTCAAGTAAAAATTATTATATATTTCAATGACAAAGGACATAAATCTTTCAAAATAAAATTAAAACTATTATTTCTCTAACTATGTTTTAATATACAAAAATGTTGGAAATTTTCATTGGAAACATTTGCATATTCAAATTTATTTGAAAAAACCTACTTTTAGTATTATATTGTAGATATATAAAATAAACAATTTAATATATCGAATGCATTATAGAGCTTGTTCCAATAATCTATTTAAACCGTAAACTGATAAGGATGTCGTGATATTATTATAATAAGGCAGTGTACACAGTGAGGTGCACTTTATCCATTACGAAGATGTCTGTGGCTTTCAAAAAATAGAATTTTTAATCAAGTTACTTGCGGCGCCGCCGCGACACGGGCTCGCCAGATTAATGTAATTGGAGAACGCCTTTACAAAGGCAAATTGTAATCCCCCTATTTCATTATACGAATACTATATATCCGTACCATATTACCCCGATAATGTGTTGTATTTTTATTTTATTCCAAATTTACAACGCATTAAAGCAACAAAGCTTCCGTTCGCATAGTATTAATTTTCTTGCAGTGACAATTGACTCGATTTTCGGCGTGGATATCTATCTGCTCGAACGATGCTTGAAAGCGGTAGCTGCCACAATATTCAGCAGTCCCCCTTAAATCGGGCGATTGCGGCACAGTCGTTAGTAGAGGTCGAAGTGTCGGGACAATTAAGTTGAAGCGGCGATTGTGAGCGGTGCCAAAGCGGATGTAGGTCAGTAAGGGTAGAGTGGACTGTCACCGTGAGGTGTTGGCAGGTTCGGCATCCGTATAATATTAATGTACACTCGGCTTAATAAAATAAATGACGAAATCTGAAATTTTTTTACAAAAATATATTCATACGTGTTACCGATTCCGATTGACTAAATAATCTTATTTGATGCCCTTTATTATTTACAAATTAATTTAATGGACAATTTGAAAATATAACATACTTTCTTACCTAAACGTTTTGTTTTTCTATTTAGTTAAGTTATTCTGGTTCGAATCTGTTGCCCAGCTAATCTGCTTTAGTGGGTTAATATTCGTTCCTCCAGAAATAGGGGGTCCCATGCCTAACACTGGGCATATATGGGCATTAACAAAACACAGTAACACACTACATACTATTCGACATTACAGCCTCCAATCATATATGTAATTTCTACGCTATAGTACAACTTAATGGTTATTTTATACTCATTGCACCTTAAATCATGCCATTAAATATTTTCCGTATATAAATGTGCAATAAATATGAAAGAAAATGTTTCTTATGTGCCCTTCATCAGTTCTATCCAATCTACCCTCTCTATCCGTTACTTTTATTTGTATTATACGTGAACAATATTTAGATCGTAAAACCATATCAACCTTCAAAATGTATTCTGTCGTAGACGAGATGTACCTGAGAGTAGGGGAGATAAGGCTGGTTATGCAATCAATGTAGTTCTGAAAACAGCCTTTTATCTGCATCACATTCACCGTTATGAAAAAATTCACTCTCTTCTTGCTCTCTATAAGCTCTGAGTCTTTAATGCTTTTTTTATATAGAAAATCTAACGATAAACTCTATTTCAATTGGGTAAAGGTTTTAATTTTCATAATTCACACAGATTTAGTATAGACTGTGTAATTACTGGCGTGGACGATTACAGTTGTAGTGAGATATCATCATGGTAGTGGTAAAATCAACCAGGACTGTTGTCAAAGTTTTCAAGCCGCTAAATAGCTTGTAACTCGGTTTAGCTTGCAACAGATTTGCCACAAATGTCACTCATGATCTGTGTTTTTTGATTCTAAATAGGCGCATCACTAACGAACACTTAAATACTAATAACGTGCATATCTGTGGGCGGCATTGATTGCTTTGCATCAGGCGGCACGCTCGTTTGACCTCCCTAACACATAATAAAAAATGGGTACTTTTAAGATATGATATTAAATAAATATATTATATAATAATATTTTATCGTTACTCAAAAGTACAATTATTAAGTTACCTAACGCTATATAATTTAAAAATATTGACCGGAAAATTTACTAATACAAGAAATTGTTATGAGTTAAAAATAACGTAAAAGATTCAGTAATAAACATTTTTGACATACATTCGAAACGTAGAACTCTGCCGAAAATATATGTAATATATCTCATTATTTATCCTATTTTATTAAAAGTAGATTCGTTTTATGTAATCATTATATATATTATAAGAATGACTAGATTTAATAACATCCTTAAAATCTACTTATAATAATTCTCACAATACTGTATCAGGCAATTAAGGCCTTATAGAACTTTTCTATAGAAGAATGGCTAATGGAGGCTATTAGGTAGGTATTTAAACATAAATATGTATCTTATATTACTATTCTATATAAAATAAACACTCTTATTCCTATTAGACAAGATAGATTATATCAAAACTAGTTTAATAATTTAAATACTGTGACAGAAAAGCCAAATAAAACTCTACTTTATTTGCTTATAATGACGGTTAAAGCTCGGTTTTGAAGTAACTTGTATACGTACTTAGAAGTAAATATACTTTGAGGTGTAAAATATGAGTGCGACTGCCGTGAAATGAGCTTTTGGGTTCCTGTCAGCCGGAGTCGCGACGTATTTTAAATAGAAGAGCGGAAGTTTTAATAGAGATTAAACTTATAATGATGTATATATGTAATGACACACTATATTTTCATTTCGATGGAAATAATGTCAGAACGCAAATGTATATAAAGTAAGTAAACTTGAAATCTAATAAATGAAATGAATGAGCTCATTTGTAACCCTTAGTTTAAGTAAAAGTTTTGTAAATAAAATAAAAAACAAAAAGTGACTTAAGAAGAAAACTTGAGGCACATAAATATTTAAATATTGTGGTAAAGCCACACTAAGGCACGAGGCCGATTCATGCGAAGAAGTATTTTCGAACAATCCTACCAATGTAGGATTTTTTGTTCTCGCATTTTATGCGCTGTATAAGTGCAGCGATAAGGAGGCTCAAATCTTTTCCCCTTTCTCTATTTTCCTCTTCTCCTCCCATTACTCATTCTTGACCCAAAAATACGTACTGCATTTGCAATATCTTTAGTGAAAATTAGCGGCACTGATTATTTTATATGTGTTGTCCTTCGTTCGTTTGTCTACTCTTTCCATAAAATCAATTCAGTTGAAACGCCTTCTTCGTTATTTATTAATTCAAAGTGTTCATACATTATTAATTAGTTTAAATGGAACACAGTACACATTGTACATGCCATTATACTATGTATTAGAACATTTTATAGTTTAAATGATCAACATTCATGTTAAACTGGGGTTATATGGTCGGGTCCAAAAAGAACATTAGAGTTTATCAGTTATTTTAATACACTTGTTTGAATAATTATTGTTTTAAATTCCAAATCTTTTATAAGATGAGGCCCTACTAAATTTTCAAGTAAAATACAATAAATCAACTAATAACAATACATACAGATTAAGCACTACATCCTACTAATATTATAAATGCGAAAGTTTGTGAGAATGGATGTGTTTGTTACTCTATCACGAAAAAACTACTGGACAGATTTGGATGAAACTTTACAATAATATAGATCATACATCGGAATAACATATAGGCTGCAATTTGTAATGGTTTTATGTAATTTTGGTCGTAATATAACGATAAATGTCAATTAAGTCGGAAAAAAATCTGGCCTCTGAGAGCTATTTTGTCGTACGCTGCCTAAACCATTAGAGTTACACAATGATGTACCATAAATTAAGTAATAAATTGAGTGAACCATAAATTAATTTAAAAATATATATATTTATTTAAAATGATCTGTCACGAAACTTAATGTGGCAGACCAAATTCCATGCGAGCGAAGCCGCGGGCAAAAGCTAGTAAAAATTACATATTCGTTAAAATTATATGTTATAACTTTATTATTTTATTCTAATAATATAAACGTTTTTTCCTTTTCTAATACCTGATATTTGAGAGCTATTTGCAATGCCTTAAATTGTCACTTTGCTATCTGAGGTACATAGTGACATTGGTTTACATGCGGGCGGAACGATGTCTGCGGTGCACGTGACCAGCGAAGCGTGATGCTGATAGCCCCCAGCCTATGTCACCGTACCCACCCATTGCACCCCAAACAATAATTCCGTATACATTATATGCATTATCCACACACATAGTGATTGCGAACAGTATTTAGAAGTAGTAATAGTTGTTGACGTCTCTTAATATGCGAAGATAATTCACAAGCATAAAGGCACACCTGAAAATTCACAGCAATATGTTGCGGGTATGTGATGATCAATAATCGCGGGTTGTATCTCCACATCAAGATAAATATATGTATGTATGTATGGCCTACAAATATTTATTCTGAATCTGGATACCCCGCTAATCCGCATTGGACAAGTGGGATGGGTTAATATCTGTTCCTCCAGAAATAGAGAGGCCCATGCCTAGCAGTGGGATATATATGCGCTCTGAAAAAATGCGATAATCGACTACCGCGCCTACTGATGGAGGGTTGCTGCTTGGTGGAGGAGGGAGCTCAAACGTTTGCTGGAGGGTCGTAAGTTTAGCGATGAAGCCTGGTTTGGGACTTTCGTGACTTTTACTGACAGGAGACGGATAAGACACCAAAGCGGCTCGCTACTAACTTTCGAACACTTTCCTGTTAGGCCTGCGGCTGGGTGTGCTGCTCACGCATCGTATTATATAGACATGAAACACGTTGCCTCGAAGACATTGCTTAACTAAAGCTGCTTAATGAAGCGTCTGAAGTAGTCTCACGCTAAGACGATCTTATCTGACAAAACCTAGATGTGTACACTGTGTTACTCTCTGGTCCAAATATTCTTTTATCAAAGTATTAATTATAATCATCATGACCGGCATGAGGCTGTCCACTATTTGATAGCCTGCTCCGGATCGCGCCACTTAGCCCGATTTAGTTTCTGCCAACTGTCATGCACAGATCGTCATTCCACTTGGCAGAGGGTCCCACAGTGAGTTTGCTAAGAGCTGCCGCCATTTCAGCACTCATCTTCGTACTTCAACGGTTAACAAAAAAAACGTGAGCACTTTATTGCCACATTATTTTGCGTATTATGGAGCTATATAATAGACTTTGGTTCACCGACGGATTTCCATTACCTAACGGAATGATTTTATTTTCAATACGAGGAGAGAATATGTTTCAATTTAATTACAAAGCATTCCAACGTGTCTATCGTGTAATAAAATTAGCTATGCCGGCACTTGCAATCATTAAACGATTATAATAATGGAGTTACTGCGTATGCGCTCTTGGCGAAGCTGTCGTACTACGAGTACATTATCTAATTAGCATCGCCTTCTACACTTGCCATTCTGTTTCGTTGCATTTTCCTTTAGAAATCTACGAAAATTAGATGAATTGAACCAAAGCTTAATATGCCAAAAGTGTGTTTCTCCCAGCATAGAACATATTAGATTTGTGATTGACACAATGGGGAAATTACCGCTTTCGAAGTGGCGGGTTTGAATACTGTATCGCAAAAAATATATGGATACCACTTCGATTCTAGATAATCCACAAACCATCTATGACAAGCGTGGTAGATTAGAGGTAGTGGTAGATATTCGTTCCTATGGAAATGAGAATTTCTCATGGCTAGCAGTGGGACACATTTAAGCTTTTTGACCTTTTTGACTATGGAAAACTTTAACACGTATTACATTTTTAATACGTACTCACATTTACATAAAAATAATAGAGTATACAACTTATGATTAAATTAAAGATAATCTTAATATTTTCGAGATTATCGAAAAAGTGCAAAAAATACTGAAAAATATTTCTTATTTAATAAATGAAATAAAATAGTTAAATAAAGTTGAAGAGGTGAATTTACTACGAACTTTTTGATTCACTTTGACGAAGAAATATTGCAATTTTAATAACGATATCAAAGTATCGTATGGGTTACAAGAGTAAGTATGGGATACCGCTTTCAGAGTCAATGGACGCGGATTCGATTCGCAGATCGAGATAAATATGTATGGTCCACATTCTCGGGGCCACCGCCCCAATCTGCGTTAGATTGTTAGTAAACACAATTTAAAAACAATGTTCATACAAATATGTTTATGTAGATATGCAATAAATATAACTTTTTATTTAATTTAATTAAATCTTCTATTTGGATTTTTGCTATCACAAAAATATTCTCTTTAATGCGTGTAAATGTATGTTAACAAATACTTTGCTTACTTAGGAATGTAGGACTCATTTTCATTATAAATAATCACGCATCATTTTCTATTCTTCTCCTTTATATCATCCATTTAATAACTAAATTGTGTTTATTCTGTTTGAAGATTCTGAAGTAACTCGACAAGCCCCTGTGGATCAATTTGCTTTACTGACGGTCCTGTCTATAAAAACGGTAAACTGAGGAATTCTCAGGAGAACCATCTTAATATTTTACGAAGCAACACAGAAATAAGTCAGTACACATTTGGATTCACGAATGAACTTTCGTGATGTTCAACTCAATAAATATATCAGAGATATAATGTTTAACATTTCAACACATTGTGTGTATTGCCAATTTTTTAATTTATTTTCTTAGAAAAACAAACGGTTATAAAATTTATGTTACTAATGCATTATATGTATAGTAATATAAATAATATAAATTTAATATATATTTAATATAAATTTACAATACAAGTAACTACGTTTTTTACGTGTTAATTTTTATATAACATATAAAGTTAGACAGATCACCTCTGGGATTCGAAGATGTTAATGCTGGTAGCCTATTGGCTTTAACAGCTTTATCGTATTCAGGGCCCGCGGGCTGAAAGCCCGCGGGCAAGTAAAATATAATTGGGAATCTGCGCAAATCGCAGACTCCATCGGCCTGACGCCGTGTCGGAGGTACAACACCTCTGGGTTAATTCTCATGTTCATTTGAGACCCGATTGGGGCAGTGATAAACACCACATATCACCAAATCGTTAATTTGCTAGGTATACTTTGAAAAGCTAGAGGTTTATATCAATGCTAAAAAATACATATTTTCTTATAAAATATTTATGTACTTAAAGCTTATTTCATATAAATATCATCTTGCTTTCACGTTTGGAATTTGTTAATGAAAATTGAGAACATATTAATGTAATAAAGTCCTATTTAAACGCCATCGTCATGGCAGCTTTATAGGATAAGTAACCGATATCACGGAAGAACATGATGTTACAAATATATGAAGATGTTAGTAAAGAGAAAGGTTACACAAATTACTTCAATAAGCACGCATGATGGAGGACGGGGTACCCGCGAAACGGCGAAATTCCATCTACGGTAGATGCGCTACTGAATACAAAATTCTCATGTACTCCAATTATAGGAAAACGATTTGGTACGAATATTCTTGGCAGACTTGCAAATTTCGACTCGAATCAGCAAAATATACTTATTTCGTTGTGAGTCAACGGTGGGCCCACGGTGAGTTTGTAAGTCTCATTTGCTTAGAGAACTTAGCTGCCCGGCTTGTGAGTAGACATTGGTCATTACAACACCTCCGCTCTATGAAAACTTCATGTGCGTATAGTATATGTGACATTAATACATACTTAGAATCACACACAAATTTAATCATACTTATTAATTTACATTTTAATTAAAGTAATATATACTTACTTATTTTACATATACAGTATAGAAATATTGTATGGTATTATATAAAAATATAGTAGGTGTATACTTCAGATAGTAAAACAACAAATATGATTTTATACCCTTATAAAAGAATAAGCAATAATTCGACTAGAACGTATTGCCCCAAGCCTTGTCGATAATTTGCAACTACCCGAAGTCATTGGAAATTGGCATTGTAAAACTTGTTAACATTATAAGACGGCTACATCTCAAAAATAACAATATTTACTATATATTATTAGCAAATTTTTAGCTAATCCATGGTAAATGTGTTGGTATACATATATTTGGCGTTTTATATACATTACATATTATGCTAATAATTTATATTATAATTATGCTAATAAATCAATAAATAAAATCTAGCATTGACTTGACAAGTTGTATGTATTTTATACTTGCATTTGCGAATTAATAATTTTGCCATCTATTAATTAATTTCAAGATGTTCACTTCCTTTACTTTAAAATAAATATATATAAATGATAAAAATAGTATTTTACTGTGATATAAAAACGGGAAAAGTCAAGGATTTACCGTTAATATTAAATAAAAGTTTGTATAGTGGGGTAATTAAAAGTTCCCTAAGCAATAAAGTTATAAAACCGGCAACAGTGACAGCCCTTTGTCCTTCGTGTTACCGACATAAATATCTTATTGTCGGTTAACCCGACTCTCATAAACTTTGTTACGCTGGATGTCACGCGCACGAAGCACGTACGTCCGCCCATCTGCCCAAAAACGAGTTGTAATTTTAATTAAAAGACCATAACTTTCAGCCCCTCAAAAGTTATCTTTGCTAAATATGCTACTAAAATATTTTGTTAAAGAGGAATATTTTTCAACGAAACATAAGCTATAAGTTTGCGATGTAGATATTTGTGACACATATCTACCCATCCATCCATAACTTAAGCGACAGCACTTGTCGATGTAGCAATTTCTATTTTTCCGGATCCAAGAATAGTTCTTTAAATTCTCTATAAGACCACCATTGCTTTTCTTTTCATTGGTCAGTAAAATTTCGCCTTGGTCTTCCTCTTTCCTTATCACTTATATTTTTCTCTCTATGTGAACCAAATAATTTTATAATTTTTATGAAATTCTAAAGTTTTCCTTTGCTTAATTAATTAGGAAGTGAATTATATAACTGCCCACTGCTGTACACAAAATTCTTCTCATTACGAAGAATTATGCAGCTACACCATGCGCAGTAAATACTAGGTAAAATAGACAATACGTAATGCTTCCGCTACATTACACCACTCCGCTTTAATAAAATTTAAACACCTTATATTCTCCAACGTGTAACATTCTGTAATAAAAAAAAAACAATCTAAGAATAATGAGCACACCGAGAATTGAACAGTTTCGTGTGGTCTAACAATGAATCAAGGGCTAAAATGACTATTTCCAGCGCAGAATATTAAAAATAAATATTTTACTCAATTTCAAATTTACATCGCCTCTAGGGAAGATTTTTTATATTAATTGATATATTATAGTATATTACACATTAATATAATTTATAAACTGTATGTAAGTGGATCCATGAAACTGAAAATCGAGGTAGATGGAGCGTCTTGGAGGAAGGAGATCTACGCCCAACAGTAGATTAGTTATCTACCACAGGCTTAATAATTATGAATTTATATTATATTATTACATTATTTATAATGATTTATGGTTTACGAGCACCTTTGAAATTTAAAATTAATTCTTAAAATTAAAATTGACCACGGCTTTAATCCCAAAACCATCTCGTTTAATGTTCTTTTAATGGACTGTTATTTATCTTTTATGTAATGTTAACATCTTTTATTTCTGTGTAATTGAAACCTGTACTAATAAAATAAGAGGAGAGTCTTATCTGTAGACCGAGTGCAGGATGCTCTAGTTGGTATGCCGCGGGAGCTTTGTGCATCCGGATCACGTCGCTAAATCCGACACTTGGCAGTGTTCACATTCCCAACGCTTACCGCCTCCTAGTGCCATAAAATAAAATATAAGTTTTAATTAATTCTCTACAAACTTTAAGACATAAGACGTTTTATTTAAGAAACCTAACATTTAAAGTACACTATTTTAGCAAAAGTCATAAAATAAAAGCTTTCTTTACTATAGTTACAAATTGCTAACACATTTTCGTTATGATATGTGGTTACAATACATTACTATAACTTTAGCCCGTGTCTTATCTTATCATCAACAAATAATCCATGTTAAAGCATTGAAGTAATACTAATAATTTTCGTGATAACTTAGATTAACAGTAATATTTTTTTAATGAGACGAGTATGAGAGAACGCAGATGTATTTATTACTCATGCAGATGCTGCTACATATCTACTGGTATTTGCTCTAAAGATATTCACTTGAAGAAATTCGGTTGCATAATCCTAAGCCAGGAACTACACAGTAATCCATCATTTTTAGTGAAATAGTAATTCCGCACAAAATAAATATTCTTGTAATCATTTATTTTACAACCCAAACCTATATACTCCACAGCTGAGCACGGGGTTTCCAGATTTTTGGAATAATAGACATTAACCCACCAAGTTTGTCCAAGGGAAATTAGCGTGACATCCAACCTATTAATGGATACCTGTACGGCATACATATATTTATACTGATCCGGTATTTGAACCTGCCACCGTTAACTTCGAAAACAGTTCCTTCGCCACTGAGCCACTTTACACTGAGATACTTTGCTGATGTCCATAATTGTAAAAAATAAACGTAAACACTTAATTCTTGTATTATAAACCTATAAATAGCATCTTACAAAGTTAAACAGAGTCATAGCGCTTGAAACGAGAACAAAACTGACAAATACAAATAAAAAAGATCCGAGGTCCAACTCGCGCAGTTCCTACAGCGATAAAACGGGAACGAAGCGATATTTAAATTGAATGCGCCGTAAATAAATGCTAAATGAAACAAAGGACTGGGAGAGAATTTGAAGTCTAAACAAGAATAAAAGGAGTAATGTATCTTTAATGAAAGCGGCAGCGAGATGGCGGATACTGGCGCCCTGACGCCGGGGCCGGGGCGGCCGCAGTCCACATTCACAATACTTAGCACTTACGTTTTCTAGATTTATATAGTTCAAACTAATAAGTACGTTTTCAATGTATTTGGAGCGATTACACGTGAATTTGAATGAAATTCGGCACAAAAAATGAATGAAAAATGTTTACAAAAAATATTATCTCTTTATTAATTTATAAATCAATAGCTTACTAATAACCGTAAAAATTCATCAAAACTAATTTTAAAAAATAAAACTAGACGTATCTTTCATAATAGACGGTTTTTGCTGTAATGATCCCCAGAGTTGGCGGAATTGGAGATGATAGATTACTTTTTTTACTAAGGTAGACACTACTGCCCTCTACTACTGTTATATCCTCCCTTAGTTGCTTTGTGTGACACAGGAAGAAATGGGGTAGCCTTATTGTATTCCCAGGACCACAGATAATATAATTTTCAATTTTGATATTATATAATTTTCATAACAATGTTCAATGATTAAATTTATTTCAATTTACTAAACACTAAATTATTTTCGAATGTAATAATAGAAATATAAAAAATATTTGAGTTTATCTTTTCTTATTTCTTGAGCTAAGAATTATAATCAATACAAACTAGCATATTATATTAAAAAAATACGAAATAGGTAAATCAAATGGACAGGTGACCCGCATATCTACTTTGCCTGTTCTGCTATAAAAACATATTTTATAAAAAATTAACTAAATCCTATCGTTTTAAATATTTCTTGTTTTTGTATTCTCTTACAATTAATATAACGTAATAAAAAGATATTTTGGAAACACACAAGATATCTCATAAACTGCTGATTTTCATTTTATAATAATGCTGATTATAAAAAATAACTTATGCTGATTATTGAGCCACAAAATATAAAATTGAGCATTAATGGTAATGGTATCGAAAGAACATATGTATCGTTAGTGATTATAATACGATCAAAGAAAAAAATAAGCGAGTTAAGACATCATCTGACATCATGAATAATAAGTGAATAATGATGCATAGAATACATCTCCCTGATTCATTATTTACTGTCGAAACAGATTGCCTTAATAACAAAACAAACGATTTATTTATTCGAGTTCCACGTCTGTTTTATTGATTTTCTATTCTATTTATTGCTTGAATATTTTATCAAAAATAAGCGTACAAGTAGTTTATAGTGTAGTTGATATAAGTTAATCAAAATAATATAAAAATGTAATTAAACGTAGATCTCATAAAGCAAAAGTTTTGATGCAAAACTTAAGAATCTATAGATGCCTAGAAGTAATTTCGAAATAGTACTCTTTTTACTATTATATATCTATTCAAAAATATCAAGAAATTAATAGCTAAAAAAAGTAAAATGAGATATACACTTTAATGATTTTTTCAAAATTGTTTATTGTATATGCAAATACAGAATGAGTCTATAACGCAAATATAAAAAAAAATAGTATTGAAGATAAACAAATAAAGATGTTATTCATAAATGATATGAAGTAGTCAAAGCGTAAAAACTGCATGGTAAGCAATCAAGTCTTCAAGTTCTTTTAAATTTTTACAGGCAAATTTTGCGTGTCATTGAATGATTTGTTATATATTCATTGCGAAGCGATTTTTTTACATGTTTCTTTATAGGATAAACTTGTTAATGGGCTTAACTTTAGTTCGTGTAATTTTCAAAAAGCTCTAATAATAACTTGCCGTAATCAACTGTAGATAGAATGGCTTTATAACTTCGAATCAAAGTGAAAATCGACCGATTGGCTCAGTGGCGGGGCCCTCCGCCCGCGGAGTCAATGGTCGCGGGTTCGATTTCCGCATCGGAATAAATATTTATATGGATTTTTAAATGTTTATTCCGAGTCTGGTAACCCCCCCAATCCGCATTTCCTTTCCTGCCCCTTCCTTTCTTCTCTATCCTTTCCCTTCCTCTCCGCCAATCCACGGTCCCCCGTGCCAATGGATGCGTGGCTAGGGGCGAGCCTAGTCGTAAGCGTGTCGATCGTCCCGGGGTCGGGCTCCTGACCTCCATCCTCCCTTGCGGCTCATGGGATTCACTAAAGACGAATTTAATATACCTAATTTGTCGAAAATGACGGCGACGTGGTTCGCCACCCGTCACGTCCTGATTCTCACGAGGGCGAAAAGCGACCAATGACGAGCCGTTTCGTTGCGATGAATGGCAGCGGATGGAGCTCTGTGGTCTCTGCCAACCCCTGCGGGGGATAGGCGTGAATATATATATATATATATATATATATATATACATATATATATATACATGTATATATATATATATAATAAAAAAAGTATATATATATATGTATATATATATATATATATACATATATATATATACATGTATATATTTATATATAATATATGTCAACATGTGTAATTGTGTTGAATGCACACAGAGCACAAATAATATGAGTCATTCAGTCACGAAGAAGAAGTCACGAAGAATAGAAGAATACGGAGTATCCAATCTCCTTATAAAAATATCTATTACAAATTTTGGGATTGTTAAAGCTAATAATGGCTATATATAATAGCTAATAAGCTAAGTTCTAATAATGGCTGTTTTGACACTGTCGAGATAGCTCCATAAACGATACGAACCGACCATTTTTTTTTTCATGTTGTCCATCAACCCATTTTTGTATGTTGTTATGTCTACCAAACTAACTCTACCCGGCATGATATTTAAGCAATGGTTTTTTATCATTTTATGTTAGTCGAAAAAAATATATAAATTTTTTATATAACTATTTTTTTGGTTTGTAGTTGAATGGTTTTTAGCGAAAATGAAAATTTTTCATTACATTTTATGTCAATTTGTAAATTAAATAGAATTATTATTATAATTGTCGACACACTGACAGCCCAAGGCTGGAAATTAGCCTCTTCTCAGGTATGGAATCTAACCAGATCTTGAGCTTCACGCATACATTTACGGACTGTAGTAAAATCGTGAAACACTTGATTATACAATATATCCAGAACAGTAATTATGGGACCTTTTAGAAATCAAGGCAGCTATGAAAACTTAATAAATGTACAAAAAGCTTTGAATTAAAAACTATTTAAATAAAATATATTCTATTAAAATAGTTTTTAATCTAAAGTTAAATTTAGCAGTAAGTAGTATATTATAGTAATTCAAATGTTTGTTAATCATATCTCACTATTACTAAATTAATGTCACAGCATTTGCCAAATATATTTTAGTATGTGTGTGACGTTTTATGTCCATTTTATTTATAGCTAAGTAATATCTGGTCCATATTCAGGTAAAAAAGTATAGATTCACCTTCGTTCCACAAATTATATATAGTTCATCTAGTCGGGACAGTGAACGACGCTTTTACCGGAATGCCCGGAATTCAACGCCGCAGGAATCGTCCGATAAAGTTATGACGTTTTCGAATACCCGTTATGAACTAGTTATGACTATTTCGATGCCTGTATAACTACTATATAACTGCCTCACTCAAACATTGTTTACAATTTCAACATACTTGCCAAATAACACTCTCGTTGGATGACATAAGTTTTAAAATAATTTTAATATAAACAAAAAAGTCTTACCGAAGTCTGTTTTGACAAAATTATTCATATATGTATGTATGTACGTTATCTAAAAACCTTAAAGATTAATGAGAAGGTATATATAATTTTCGATAGATAACATGTATCAATAATTATATTATGTTAAATCAAATAATGTTTTCAAACAATTACTTAAAATAAAAGGTTACTACTATCTTTCTCAGAAGTATCACCATGCAATTTTTGTTTTTTATTCGTAATTAACTTCTCAATCTCCTCTTTCATTTGAAATATTACGGTTAAATCTAAGATTTGAAAAATACTCTTTTTAGAAAGAAGTTTTTCGGATTTATGTATGTAATTTATGTCTACATAGTGTCTTAACTCGTAACGATATCGAGATCCGTTATGCATAGGACAATTAAAACGTGAGGTTCCCTTTTGTTTGTGCATACATTAAATATACTCGTTGACTCAAGGACCCAAATTATGTCTTAGTCTCTAAAATGAGAATTTGCTTCGTTAGCTTGAAGGTCAATAAGATCCGAGATTAACTCATCCCCATAACGCTGCAGATACTGGTTACCCCACCAATCCGCCTTGGACAAATGTGATGAATTAAACGTCCATTCCTCCAAATAATGGGGAGGCTCGTGCCAAGTAGTAAGATATTTAATTGGGCTGTATAAAAAATTAGTTCGAAACAAAAAATACTTCTACTTTTAGCAAAATAATTAATGGTGATATTTTCATCCTTATATAAAACAAATATTGCTGAAGTGCATAAAATGCAAAGTCCTCCAACTGCATTTTACCAGTTGGAGTTTGGAAGCCTTTCAGTGGAGCTGGCTGTTTAACAAAGTTTAAGTAGAGCCGCAGCCACACACACACTCCAGTAGCCGCTTGCCGGACGTTTAATCTCCTAAATAAATAAATAACAACCGTCTCTTGTATCACCATAAATCCTAAATGCTACTTATTTTGGTCACAGCGTACGCTTTGATATTAAATGTTTCAATGTTTTCAATGAATTCAGTATTTCGCAATTTTGTTTGAGTTACATACGCCGAAATATATTAAAAATTGTGAAATATAATCACGGTAACTTATATAATAAGAAATTTTAAATATAAAAGAGTCAAAACAGGCGAAATGACCACCTAATGGTAGGTAATCATCGCCGCCTATAAACATCTGATACACCAGGTCCACTGTACATTCAAAAAAATATAAACTGGAGAAGTAATGGAGTAGAGAAGGTAAGAGAAAGGGACAGAAGATGGACCTTTAGCTATCAACGCTATGAATAATCAAAAATAAAATCAAAAATCTTAGTAGCCGAAATCATTCTTCTGCCAGAGTCTGATATCCCCGGATGAGCCATCTCATCCACGCTGCTGATGAAAGACGATAATGCGCAAACCAAATTATCCCAAACCAATGACGACACCAACAATATCGTTTCCGTTTTTTCAATATATTTTACTATCCAATTAAAAAAGGGAATAAGATAAAACAATTTTATTGTAGCTTAAAATTGTTTTATCTTATTCCCTTTTTTAAAATATGTTAAAATATATTAAACATTTTTTATAAATTTCATACTTTTCTTATGAATCCTAGTTGTATTTGACACTAGAAATTTATTTTAATTTTGTTTTCATAAATACTTCTAAAATCTATGTATGGTTTGTCACTTTCATTATTTTAAGATCTCAATTATATTTATTTTCAAATTAAATACTAGTATTGTAATTTAATCTTATTGCACTCCGAATTTTTATAACGAAATTGATAATGGCGCCTTAAGTTTTACCAAAACCATTTGTATTCATTGTATTCAACTTTGGACATACAGTTTGTTGAAAATTATTAAGACCAGGTCTCTATTAATAAAGTGACCTATTTAGAACGCGGCCAACGTCTCAATCATTGATGATATTTATGCCTTCAATCGCGCTCACGTTTCCTGACGTATGAGATCACTCACGACGTTGCGAATAGCATAGAAAGCTAAACACATTAAACTGAAATAAAATATCTATCACTTTCATAGTAAATCCAAGTATTTGTAGAAAAATATTTCATGGAATATTTAATTTTTATATGGAATTAATGGCAACTCTAGAGAGAATATTTTTTATGGGATAGGAAGGCAAACGAGCAGGCGTGTCACCTGATGGAAAGATGCCTGATGGCAATCAACGCCGCCAATAAGACATCCGCAATACAATTGGCAGTGCAGAAGCGTTACCGGCCTGAGATGATGATAGCAGATGATAATGAGATATAAGATATTCCTCCGCAATTCCAAAGGATCTAGCCGTTCGGTGAGATCTTAGTCATCGACAATACCAATAGCCCGTCGTTGTTTACTGCCAAGGGGAAGTAGCTGATACTAAGGTGTCCCGACCCAGAGATGAGAATAGTATTCCAAGTGCGCCCTGACTTGTGCCTTATAAAGTTGAAGGCTTGATGAATTGGCGTGAAATATTGTCTCGCTCTACCAAGTACACCTAGATTTTTAGTTTTCAGCTTCTCAGTTTGGCCTTATCTTCCAGGTGACCGCGAAACTGAACGTCTCTCGAAATGTCAACGCCAAGGATAGGAACCATACATGGCTTAGTATCAAGGGGAGTGTCTTCAAAAAAGGGGAGATACGACAAAAGGAATCTATATACGTTTCATTCCACGAAAGTTAAATTTATATTTTGAATTATTTTTATGGGATAGGGAACGAGCAAGCGCGTCACATGATGAAAAGCAGTCAACGGCTCTCATGGACATCTGCGACATCATAGACATTGCAGAAGTGTTTCCGGCCTTTTAAAAACGTGTATGCTATTTTTTTAAAGATTCTAGAGACGTATAGGTTCGGATGACTGGCCGAATGACCCTGAAGGTTTGACGAAAGGGTAAGGGGAAGTTTATTTTTAATTGCCGTATAAATCACAAGCCTGATAACCGTTGTAGTATGTGTTATTAAGAATATAAAGTAATTTACAAGCAAGTATTGCAAGGCACCGTCTCATTTAGTGTAATGATAATTTACGTACAAACACGTAAAGTTTGAAAAGGACGCTTAGAGCTAAATTTCTATGCTTGTGGAAATGGGGTACTTTGAAAGAAACCCCGACCCGATGGCAATAGCATCGGACTGATATATGTAGGTTAATTATAATGATGTAACAAATATCATGTCAAACTAAAATTAAAACTTACAATGAAAATACAATAACGAGTAAAATACAATAGCAAAACAAAAAAAAAATTATATGAAAAAAAAAACATGTATGTTTTGTTTCAAATCTTTTTTTCGTTTCTTTCAACACAAAATATCAATGCAAGCTCCACTGTGGGATAGGTAATAAATGGTACATTCAAGGCTTGGTCACTAGTGATCATTTTTATCGGATGCAAGTGTTTAAACAGTTATTTAGGCTAGGTTTAAAAAATATTCTTGCAAAATGTACCCTGCACAATGAAAACTGAATTTTTCCGGTTTCGCTTAGCAATAAAATGAATGCAAAGTAAAAACCCAAATTGAACTCGTGAAACGGACTCCTTGCATTTAAATAAGGTATGAAGCAGCCCAGCGCTGATTGATTCTGTCTCAAATAATTTCAAACTGTTTTAGGATTCACGAAAGAGCTTACTCATAGTATTAGCCGTTTCGCTCTGTAAAGTATTTTTCGTGACTGTTCTTTTCAAGTTTACGCCGTTTTTATTTTCGAATGTTGCGGGTGCTCAATTACTGGCAGAATTCTTACACAAAATTAAATAAAGTTTCACTCCGTGCTTAGCATTAAAACGTTTGAAATTATGATGGGCTTAACGAAAGCTGTCTGGTATTACTCGAAATGGAAAAAAATTGTGTAGAATCCCCAATTTCTCCTGTGAGCAATATTCATGACGAGAAGTCAAGCATTTTTATAAAGCTCTATGATTCGATCAAAACGTTTTCTTATATGAACATAGAACCTTCATAGTTTCTAGTATTTATTTGATACTAAAACCAAGGATTGTATGATACCATTTATAATAACGGTATCATAATGAGATCTTGTTAAAGGCTAATTTAACAATATTATAAAAAAATAAAATAAGAAAAAAAAATTCAATATTTCACAATTTGTGTGATAAGAGCATAATCTCTTATGTTATTGATTATATTATTTAATAAGCCTAATTAGTAGCATCATAATTTCTCCTTTACCCAGTATAAACAAGTAAAAGCTTAATAGGACTGTGTAGTGTAGATCTTAAAATATTAAAAGACCTATAAAAATAAGAATTAAAGATAAAGCTATTATACAATAAATAAAAGTCTATTTAAACAATTTATTTAAAGATTATAAGTATTTTTCGATCTAGTATATCATCGTCATTTACATCATCAGACTGACAGACGGATTGCTGCCAACCGCCATGTACAGATCAATGCCGTATCAAACACACGCCTATTCTAAAATTTCAAAATCAATTCAGTGCTACAAATGATACATCAAAATGATAAATGGAATGACCCATAAAGTTACTTAAATATATCTTTTAATTGATATAAAACGTAGTAATTGAAAATGAGTCTTCACGGCGGTATTGTCCGTGGGGATATTAAATGTCACGAAACGAACATTCTGTGTGGTTTGTTTTAATTAGCGTGAGGAGAAAGCTTAAACGCCGTTGTGACCTTTTGCCAACTTCTTTGAAACGTCCCGCTCGAGACAAGTTATTTTAATTAAATAAAGCGTTTTATTACGTATGCATCCATCTACTCTGAGCAACTGTTAATAATTATTGCAACTGTCATAACAGAGCATTTACTTTTGAACTAATGAGAAGAGTAGAGCCGCACTTTTTCTACCGAGATACACGCTGCTATTTCCAATACACATATTTAAGATGGCATTGATGTTGTTTGATGAGCCAAATGACCCTATAAAATAATATATCGCTATATTTAATCGATACGACTGCTCTGCCTAGAGTATGACGACATAGAAGAAGAAGAAGAATATAAAATCGATATCGATAAATATATAATTTGCTTTCGAAGCCGCGCGCGTGAAGGGTAGATGCATAATATCAAATATTCTGATACTTTATTATCAGAATAAAATTTCTGTGAGCTCTATAATTGTTTTGCCAGTTTAGCAGTGTCAATTACGATATAGGACGTTTTGACCTAGATATTCTGATTTACAAAAAGAACTAAATTAAAACAAATTGTAACACAACTGACGTAAACAAAATTATTATTCTTTTTAAGTAACTGTTTAAGGTTAAGATACCGCAATATGCATACGATAATAATATACTCAAAAAGCGAAAACTTAATAAAGCGCCAAATGAAAACTTAGCACCAGAGCCTAAAAACCTTTCAAGATTTCTGAAAAAATTGTACCTGATCACTAAAAAGCAATCAGTTTCAACCATGTACAAAATTTTGTATTTGTTATAGAGCTTTGAGACTCAGACAATTCGGCACAGTATTTTTTTATCCAAATATGCATAAACCTTTTTTGGCATCTGTATCATTTACAGCGTTTTCGGTTTTTTGCGTCGTTACATAGTTAATGTTTCCTCTACAGATAAAAATATCTGGGATCCAACAAATAGGTAAATGTTTGTTTTTTATAAATTATATTTTATAAATAAAATGCAATAAGTAAAAATAATTTTATGTATTGAAAAAAAAAATTCATAATAGAGTATGATATCTCTCAATTTACTATGTTTATTTTAAATATAAGGTATAATGAACAAGTTTAAATGTTAGTTACCGTATTATTATATATTTGTTCTACTTTTTAGTAAATATGCCTTCCTAAAACATCGTGGTATTTTGGTGTATTTATAAAACGGACAAATTCTTAAAAATAAAATATAAGTATTAATTGAAATAAATCATTCTATCTTAATAATTAAAAATTGTACTTATAACAATATTTTACGCAACAAATTCGTGCACTAACTTAACAAAAAGTAACAACTCAGATATATTATACTTACTCTATAAATTTCAAAATAGCTATCTGCCAAAGTTCAAGTATTCAAACCAGTATGGGAACCTCGGTCTCGCCGGTTTCCTTTCAGACTACGTCGTAAAGTAGTAAATGGACAATTTATGGGGGCAGTGCAGTGTAACCCATTCTGGTCGAGGCAGATTTACGATAGCAGTCCCTCACGAAAACGATTACGTCTTCGCGGCCACATCTAACAAACAACTCACTTGTGATTGATAGCCACGTGAAACATTTATACTGATCGGTTCCAACCCTTAAAATATAAAACGTAAAAGGTACATATTAATATAATCATTAATATTAGACAGAATCACAAATTAACATACGTGGGAGTGTACTTTGTTTTTAACATTATTGATTAAAAATGACAATTGCATGGCACTTGTATACAGCCACTTTGCCTGTAACTTCAAAGTCATGTTCAAAACAATATCTCCCCCAATCGCATTATACTCGCACATTACATTATGGACGAAATAATTTCCTTATTTAAATAAAAATTTTATAAAAATACTTCGAAAAAATCATATCTTTTATATGAAAGGTAGTTTCTATGGTTAAACCGGAAAATTTTGATATATAACCATAATAATATTACAATATTTATACAACACACTATATATTAAACTTATTATCATGAACAGAATATCTATTATTTGTCACATAGTACTAGCACGTTGTTTAAGTGCACCAAGAGGAGCTCATGCATTAGCTTGGATGGATTTTTTCATATAAATAATCACTTATTCATAATGAAAATGTATCAATTAATGATAATGATCCTGACATGTCTCAGATATCAAGCCGAATCTGTTACAAAAAAATCATCATGGGATTATTATATGAACATAAATAAATTAAATACATACATATTATAAATAAAAAACACTAAGTGTTAGTATTATTATATTATTGATTCTTCTTTTTTATGAATATCAAAAATTTACTTCAATTTGTGTAGGTTTATGAAAATATTACTGTTTAAGTTTAGACACTGATAGAACTTTTTTGAATAACTAAAACTGAAAATGCTTATATGCAAATTCAAAGCACAATCCCCAACAAGAAATTTTTATCGTTTATCAAACCCCATTTAATAATTAAATAATAATTTTTAAACACCATCGCATATTTGTTCCACATAGATTTAGGTTTTTAATATTTACGCAAAATTTCTGAGTTATTCCGGAGAAAAAAGAAGTATAAATCATTCCTTACAAAATCCTCCATTTTCTCGTAAAGTCCCAAATAAATCGTTTCAACCGTTTTCAAGATTAGTTCGGTCATATAACCAGGCAGGGAGAAGTATATATAGTCAGTAATTAAAACTTTTTAAAATAATTATATATACCGAAATAATAAAGATTCATATAATATTTAGCAAGATCGTAAGAGTATTTCTTTAATAACAAAATTTACTAATTATAACTCGTTGAATTTTTTACAAACTGAAGTAGCAAATAGCTGGTTACGTTGGAATCTAAGAGGGCTGTAACAGAAGCCGCATCTTGACAAACGTAGCGAGGACCCTGACCAGATCAAACCACGATCTGCGCAGGGCGGCTAGCAACAACTGAAAGTCTGAAGCCGAAGATCAGGCTAGCTGACGCATCTTGGATGGGTCTATGACCAGTAGTGGCCTGCCGCAGGCAAGTGATGATGATGATGACGTTAAATTGGATTTTTAGACCAATTAATAATAATCACACTGCAACTTAACTAATACTAAATTATAAATTGTTTAATAAATAGTCTCAATGATGAGTGACTTAACTGTAACCGCACTGCATGATTATAAAAAATAACAGGGTGCACAAGTTGTAGCGTCAGAGCTTCTGAGCGGTGGTCCGACATTTTACGAGGAATTAAGATGGTGTTACATTACACAACATCTACGCAACAATGCAACTACGCAAAAACGATGGCTGTAGATTTCGTCGTTGGTGGCATGTATACGATTAGGCATATTTTATTTATATAAACAAATGAATAAAATTGAATAAAGGTGCTTACATTTGACTTTATTACTACAAAGATCAGCAATATTATTTGCCGATCTTGCCGAATGAAAGAAACATAGCGGCCTTGTTTGTGTACCAAACGTTTTAGTTTTAATTCTTCTAGTATATATGTGTACGTACATATATGCTATCATTATACTTTGTTTGATATCTAATAAAAGGTCAAAGTAAAATTTCAAAATGTATAAATATAATTCACTTTTTCTCTACAAATCTTATTTTACTTAATATTAGGTTCATGTTTAAAACAAATGAAACGAAATTTAAAAACTAAACAAAATTTAAAATGGTGTAATTTCTAAAAATGGTGTAAAATTATGAAGGGACATTAATTGATCAAGTCAATAACCAACACAACTCTTGATTTAAATAGACTGGATTTTGAAGTTCAGTTGAGTGCATATAAAACATTAAAATTACCAGATTACAATCTTTTCACACAACACGACTGAGTCGTGCAAGACCAATTGTGTAGAACAGTACCTAAAGAAAGAGACGCTTTAATATATGTACAATAAAAAGAACAACGGCCAAAGGCTTCATATAACTTTCTAAAAAAAAAAAATATATATATATATATATATATATATATATATATATATATATATATATATATATATATATATAACGAGCGTTAATAATGTATGCTCTGAAATGGACGTTTTACAATTTAAAATCACATTACAACTTGATTCTTATGATTATAAAACCATAATAAAAGTATCATCTAACAGCACACTTTTATGATGAATTTAAAAAAATATTTCATTCCCCTGCAATCCACCTTGACAACAGTGGTCGGTGCTGTGGAAAAAAATGGTTATACAACACAATGGCTAGCGATAGATTTTTTTTTAATTTTCACATTCATGTATTCGAAATAAAACAGAAAAACTTAGAACATTATTAAAATACATGTCATGTTATATATTGTCACTATGTAAATGTATCCTTTAAATAAGCTCTAAAAAGAAAAATGAAAATGTATAAATATATATAAAATAGATAGAAATAAATGATGATACATACATACAAAGCGTAATGTAATAGATAAAAAAGATGCAGACAAGTTTAGATCCAAACTATTTTCATTTAAGCTTCTCCCGTTAGTGCTCTGTAAATTTTCGAAATCTAGAGAAACTAACAGTTGGCGACTAACTTATTCGGAAGAGTAATCTGTGGAAATGTTATAACTATTACTAAAACTTCAACTATTAATAACGCATTAATGATTGGTATCCTTAAGTAAATATGTAAATAATAAAGTTGAAGTGTCATAAAACATATGAAATACTCTAAAAAATACTGTAATAATGGAAATGTTTTTGTAATAATCCGTAACACAAACATATTTATCGCAAAATGTACGTACACCTTTAAAACAAAGGTTCATACGTTGATTTGAATATTTTGTAAATTCATGAGGTTAGCCGTTGTGTTATATGAACTGAAGCGAAGTCCGTGTGCGAGAACGGTACGCGGCACATACATACATGCATGGTCCTCTCTCACCACCTACATACCTGACGAAATGCAATTTCCCAATTCATTGTTCTACAATTGCTTCGCACTCTACATTTCATCGGTTGTTCGAATCGTAGAATTTCAATCAGGCTCAATTTGTACACAAGCCTTTTTACAATGGACAAGATTTATAATTCATATATAATATATTTCATACAGTCATTGTGTATGATAAAATGCAATTTATAGAAGGTCCACTGCTGCATGTTAACCTTTACCAAGTAGGCAGGCATAAAGCCTTTTTTTGTATATATATATATATATATATTAGTAAAAATCCATATCAAACTGAAGAAAAAAATGTCATATCAAACTATACTGTAGTATACTATTACATAAAACATGTATAAGTTTTATTATTCAATTTTAAATGAAACCTTATACTTCCATTTGTATAGTTACAAACTGAACGTAATGTATACTACGAAAATGTAACTTACAACATAAATCTATTCTTATCTCAAAATGTCAAACTAATAGAGTACTCGTACCCCTAGGCTTTTACTCAGTCCTTTGTTCGTCTCTAGTGAATGAAAATCAATTTTACAGATCAATTCTGTGGAAGGCATGCTCGATGGGCTGCCAGCCGATCTGATGTGGCTATGAATACAAGTAACCGCACGACCATCACAGAATACTGAATATATATCGAGTGGATTCGGCTGAAAGCGACTTTAATCTAAATTAATTTTGTGCTGTAATCAGTGAGCCGTGATATCTTGCTAATTTCCAATAGTATTAAACGAACTTGATTCGCAATATCATTAAGTTTTAAATACTTTACAAATGATACATACCTTATTAATAACATTTTAATTTAGTAACAAGTTAACTTTAAATTTGTGAATCCATCATTAATAACAGGTTTTTTTACAACACGGTATAAAAAATATTTTAAAGCTTTATATGGGATCGTTACTGCGTTTATCGTAAAAATTATTACAATATGTGAACATAATCATAGTCATAGTAAGCGTATAAAACATACTTATTTGTTATAGTAGTTAAGAACATGAGGAAATACCTAAAAATTTTATTCTATATATTTTAAATACCTATTTAAGATAACTCGACAAAGGAGAGAATACTTACACAATTATTAATTATAATAATACAAATTTGTATTTATTTTTATATTATTCATAGATAGTTTTATTAATTAAAATAAGTAATGTAAAACAATTATTCGAAAAACTATATACAAAAGGTTTAAATTAAAATCTGTCAAATCTAAGCTTCACGTTTTCAATCACATGTCAAGGCATCAATTATGCTTCACAATATCACAGTGCGACGTAGAACATGGCACGTTAATGTATGCATATTGCGGTACGTCTATTTTGATTTGTGATGAGGTTTTTTTATAACAATTAAACAACGATAAACTTAGATCTAAATAGCTCAGTGCCGAAGACACCGCTTTCGGAAATTATGGTGGTGGGATGAATTCTGCATCAGGATAAATATATTTATGGCCTACATCTATTTATTCCGAGACAACATGTCCCAGCAATCCACTTTAGACAAGTGTGGTGGATAAATATCCATTTACCCATATATCGTTAGGCCCCGTGCCCAACAGTGTACACGTGTAAAGTTTTACGTACATACAAGTATATATTTTATTCTTAATTTCACATATATAAAAATCAATGTTTCTTTATTGGTTACTCTTACTTACGCTTCTTAGCTCGTTCTTGAATTAGTACCAGCATTTTGCAATAGGTGGTGTAGGTGCAGTTATTTTTATCTAATTACCGACTATTATTCGATATGCATTAGAATGCTTCTACAATATAATAAATAGATCATTATTGAGATAGAATTCGAAAGAAAAAAGTCATTTTATAATGCATATTCTTGGGTTCACTTTATTTTGGCCAAGAATTTAAAAGATAATTTTAATCATAATATTATAAAAAAAAAACACTTTTTCGTAATAGTAGGTAAAAATGTGTCGAATTTTTGGCCATTTTGACAGAAAAGTATTTTATTTTTTATCTAACACGTTATTTTAAAACGCCTTTTATACATTTAATTATTATACAATTTCTTTCAAAGACGGCAGCTTATATTTCAAGGATATTTAAAACAAATATGTGCCTAAAAATAATAAATGTTTTGGCGTAAGTTGGTCTGTGTATATTTTATCAAAAACAATCGAAAATAAGCTGTTGTTCCGTAGCGGCCGTGGCGCGACGGAAGTGCGGTCGCGCTGATTAATGACCGGGCTTCACCGACTTGAAAATGAACCCTATTACTTAACCGACTTATCGCCTGAAGAAAGAAAATACTCTAATTGCCGACTTTTAGTTACGGGAAAACATTTAAAGGCTTGTTAGTTGCGTTATTAATGAGTTAAAATTTATGAGAGAAGAAAGTAAAAACACGGTAGAGTCCGTCTAAGCCGAAATGACGCGCCCTACTTATTTATTTGATTTAAATGTGTGAGTGCAAATATTAATGATAAACACTTCTATGTGTGGCAGCGTTGACCGTTCCGTGAACTTTGATTTATCCGCCGACTACTATACATATATTATACATATCTCTCTCTCTCTCTGATTCTTAAGTCCCCCTGTTGGGGAATAGGACAGACACGACGTTTCTCCATGTCGACCTGTCGGAGGCCGTACGCTTCACTTCGCTCCAGGATAGACCCATCTTCTGCACTTCGGCCGTCTGCACACGCAGCCAAGTTTGTTTTGGGCGCCCACATTTTATTTTCTCCTGCGGATTCCATTCGAGGGCTTATTTGGGGATATGAGTAGCGTGGCGCCGGAGAATATGCCCTATCCATCTCCATTTTTGTCGACGTATCTGTACATCTACTAGGTCCTCTTTGCAGATTCTACATAGCTCTTCGTATCCGGCCAACATACTTTTAAAATCGGTGTAGGCAGCGGTTGACTAATGACTGGAGTTTGCGTACTAAGTGTTCGTACTCTTCCATGTCTCACACCCGTGCACATATATATATACATATATATATATATATATATATATATATATATATATATATATATATATATATATATATATATATATATATATATATATATATATATATATATATATATATATATATATATATATATATATATATATAGAGAGCAAAGACGGTTAAGGTGCCTTGATAGATTGCAAAACTTCTTGTATTAAAGAAATTACGGTAACATCAACAATCTAATGGTACGTAGAATCGAATTCTAGCACAATCTCTAACCAGTTCACACTGATAGATTGTAATGTAAAAAATTTTAAATCAATAGATATAAAAATATTTTTTTTTGTATACAAATATACAATAAGTTTGACAATTGTTTATAATAAAAAAAAATTAATAGATAAAATTTCTACCTATTATATTTCTCAAAGTAATAACATACCACAAAAAAAAATAATTTCGGCGTTGTGATCTATTTTTGATTTCGTTTTGTTTTATATAATTTTTTTTATTGTATATATTATATTACAAAGAAATATTCCTAAATATCGTATTTGACAACATATACAATTAGTTAGAACATGTTAGCTGTTTACACAACAAAGTTGCATGTGTTACGATTTCTGAGAATAATATTATTTTCGCTGGGAATAAACTACATAGCAATACGTCTTGTAAGCAAAATGTTAACATTTATTTATATTAAAGTAAGTATTGAAAGCCAGTCCGTTCCTGGCGTAGCGAGGCAAAGTACCTACAGTGTATTTACATAAGTGTTGCGCATACGATACGATAACGGCGTTGTTTTCAATAAATCAGTGACTTATTGTCTTGCAAACATAATAACGTTATTATACATCTTACGGACAAAATTTACATAAATAAAATTGATACTTGAGTTTTGAATACAAATATGCCCTCTTAGATCCTCCACAGTTCTCTTTATGTACTTATTTATTACTTAATAAGAACAGATAAGAAAACCCGCAAGTGGGTCAGCTGATACTAAGCAACCAACGCTGCCCTTGTATGTATGTACACTCGCAATACTAAGGACGCTGCCAATGCGTTGCCTTCCGTAAGGAAAGAAGGAAATAAAGAAAGGGGAGGAAAAGAATTTGCTCTGGATTAGATCTGGATCCCAATACTCATCACACGAATTGCCGTGACACAGTAAATTGCTACCACTTAATGTCGATATTATTTATGATATGACGACAAATTGGCTCAGTCGTGGGGCCCTCCGCCCGCGGAGTCAATGGTCTCGGGTTCGATCCCCGCATCGGAATAAATATATGGAAATGTATGGATTACAAATATTTATTTCGAGTCTGGTAGCCCCGCCAATCCGCATTGGACAAGCGTGGTGGGTTAACGTCCGTTCCCCCAAAAATGGAGATGGCCCGTGCTCAGCAGTGGGACATATTCCATAGGTTGTTAAAAAAAATGTCAGTATTGTCTTACGGATGTGTTACTTCACCGGTCGAGCCTATTCATTACTACCATGGTTGTAACAATATGTTTAATTACGAAAACCCTCAACGCTACATTCAATCAAACTATCTCCCTCCGAAGTTGAGGCGCTTTTCCTTAGTTGCTGTATTACAGTCAGACTATGGATATCAGAGCCAAAGATCTTGCAGAAATGAGGCTGCTGTCTGCCATTGTCCTACGACAATTTATGCTTAGATTTAATTTTAAGAATTTCAATAATTATTTAGCTAATAAATTAATAAATTAGATTAATAAAATATTTAATTAAATTGAGAGGGGTCTGAGCCCAGTAAAAACCAATAAGGTTTATTGAGCTCATATGTATTATAATATAATATTATACTTTTTATCAATTAAAATATGAATTGTTATACGATGCTCTAATTGATGTTTAAAGCGACAAAGTGTAATTGCGTAAAATGTATAAGAATTAAAGCTTTCTAAAGAAATGTATCGTGGAAAGTATGTTTAATATCAATAAAACAAGAAAGGAAATTATATCTTTATTTCAAAGTATAGATAAATTTCTTTAAAATTATACGCATAATATCAAAAAATACTATAATAAATATGCATTTGTGTTTATAAACTCAGCAATGATTTCACAGTTTCGACTACAGCATTACTTTCTAATATGGTACGAACCTATTCACGAACATTAATAAGTGCATGTGTGTGTACAGACAATTAAATTTCTACGTTATCTAGTATGTATTCATCGGTTCACGCATGCATTATAATAACAACAACCGTTACTTCATATTAAACAACAATCTGATGATTTGGTGTGGTCCATCATTTAGTTATAAATCTGTTTTGTTAGAGCCACCTTCACTTACTTAATACAATGAATACAAAGTCATCAATATAAGAATAATATAACAATTGCTTTTATATACAATGATATTATTTGTCGACATCTTTTAATGGCATCTGGTATATCGATTTCTCAACACGTATCGATTTCTCAATAACAAGAACCGTGTCGCAATTTGTTCTTATCTAACTAAAACTTATATTAAACCTGATTAAGGGATATTAAATATATGATATGGATCTGTCATAGATCAGACTCGGTGGCACATATGGGTGAAGCAGCAGTGGACCGCCATAGACTGATAATGATGATCATATTTATATTTAAATCTGCCAGATATTTCTGATAACTTTTTTTGGCCTTTCTTTGATTTTGGGGTTGTTATGCTGTTTAACTTTCGATTGCCTCAGCCTTTTATTTATCCGGACTAACATACTTTAAAACAATTTCACATAAGATTAGGTTATTCATTTTATTAAGTTATATAAGAGACATACAGGCTTGGAATAAATATCTGTAGGCCCATATATTACATACATATATTTATCATAATGAGAAATTTGAACGAACGAACTCTGGACGAACGGGCATTAACCCACCACGCTTGTCTAATGCGGATTGGCGGGCTTACCAGACTCGGAATGAATATCAGTAGGCCATACATATATTTATTCCGATGCGGGGATTATTAACTCCGTGTTCTCTCGGGCACTATAGTGCCTTACCTCAGCATGCGGGGCCCTATTGGGGCTGACCTCCATCCTCCCATGCGGTTCATGAGATTCACTATGACGAATTCTAATAAATCTAATTTGCGACGACGACGTGTTTCGCCACCCATCACGTCCTGATTCCCACGAGGGTGAGAAGCGACTAACGGAGAGCCGTTGTGATGAATGTAAGAGGAAGGATGAAAATGTGGATAAGTGTGGAGGAAGCAAGGAAAGTGTGACGGAATCTTAGCGGATGAAGATCTGTGGTCTCTGCCCTGCTATCCTAAATCTGCCTTAAAAATTTGTAAACTGGTAATAATTATTAATCAATAACTATGTAAAACTCACGCACGTAACAATTTTTTTTTCAAGATGATGAGTGTACATGCTGATAAAATCTGAAATGCTAAGTTATTATTTTTCAAGTGAGAGGGGCTCGTGTATCGTGATGCAGCATAGTTGGCCCCGCACCAAAATGCATCAAAGCTAAATTTATGTGCGGCAGTGACGACGGTGGCGATGCTATCAGCGACCCTTGCCGCTCCTGGCGTATTGTTGTTTTGTGGGAATTGGATTTGCCGGTGTACTTGCTATACGGCACAGCGTGACAGCGGCTGAAATATGGAATATTAAATAACCGAATACAACTGCGGATACACACTACAGTCACAGTGGGCGTGGAAAGGTTGCAATATCGATCCCGCCCGCTAATAGTTTTCACTATTTACACTATGTAACTGATGACAGTGTTTATCATTTATTCATATTTTATTTTAAAGTGTGTCGTTTTAAAATATTCTTAATTATGCCTTTACAGGTTTACATTTTTACACTACACTTTAATTCAACACAAAAACGATCAATACAATTGAAATAATCAAACTTTATAATTGACCGGAATTAAAAATGAAGAAAATTTTGTTTAAATGAATATATAAAAGGAAATTAATAATAATGGAAAGTATCTAGTAACTATAGTAGAAACATCTGCTAGATAAATCTCTAATTCACATCTCCAACATAAAACGTTTATGTAAAGCAACTTCAAAACAAGCATTTTCCACTCAATATGAAGCTATATTTTAACGAAATGAGCGTCTTCACGCTCCTATGATCGAGAAAATAAATGGATGCACAATTTTTCGAGTTCCGCTGGGGCGTTAAATTATGCGTTTATCATTTAGGGATGTTTACAGAGAGCGTCCCGCGGGGTAAAATTGAAACAACTGGAGCGATGCCAGCCACGAGGCAACACGCAATAATATCATTTCATGTGCGCCTACATATTTAATAAAGCTAAATCGGAAATCCGGTTTTATATTGTTTGTCGCGCTGATCAAGAAATTAGAAAAGGAAATCAAAAATATATATAAAATTTATTTTTTACGCTTTTTATTTCGTCTTAATTTATGAAACTCTTCAGACTTTATCCTTTAAAAATATTTTTATGTTTGTATTCTACATTATTGCAAGTAAATTGTTCAACGTTGGTGATAAAATTTTATATCATTATGTTATATAAATCTTTTATCAGTTAAATTTTAAAATCCAAGAGGCAGAAAAGTATTTGATGAAATAAATAGAAGTAGCAATGTGTATAATGTATAAGGAGTCGGAAATAAATCTCTTCAACCCTCTTAATTTTCTCCAGGCGGAAACTTTAGACGTACATACATCTATAGATACTTTATTGCTGCAATCGATTTAGTAGAAAAGTTATAGAAGAACTCAATTTATATTTTGCACAGCAATATTTACAAGAAATTGTATTCTTGCTCAATGAAAACTGTAAATCCTATTAAAAAGTGCAAATTTTAAAATTATTGAAAGAAAGAAAAGAATATTGTTCTTTTCTTTTAAAATATTCTTTTTATTCGTATATAAAACCCCACCGCAACTTTTTACTTAACTTCCGTGTTGTGGGAATTAATTGATAGCAAAAGAAATGCGGAAATTGGGTGTATTAAGTTTATGTTTTAAGTTCTTGATTTTGAATTAATGAAAGATCCGAGTAAAAGCCCCTTTACTTGTACCGTGTCTTGGAATTAATCTTTTTTTCACCTACACGCGTACTTGTTTGTATATTATTGTAGGATTCTAGGATGTATATATGTTTTGTTAAAATTACAGTTACAGTAATTTTAACAAAATTGTACTTAATTATTTTTCGATGTCGGCCACTTAATTTACACTATCATCAATGAATATTTTGTTAATATACTTGCTATCTGAAAAATGTAACTGTATCGTTTGACTTGGATGTCGGATATTACATTTTTCTTATGATATAAAATCATCATCCAGCTCCAGGGGAGGGAACTAGCATATACACTATATATGTTAGCACACAATATTTATCAGAAAAAATATCTGAATTTCAGCTATCATAGGTTACGTATATGTATAATACAAAATGATATCCTCGTAAAAGTTAATAAAAAATTCTGTTTCCCATCACAAAGAAATTTTCCTTTTTATAGGATCGAATAAGTATCAACTGTTTTCTATTTAGGTAAGGCGACATCGTATCGTTCACTTACAAGATATCCCCTACTCCTTTTATCATTTCCGTTAGATTACCGCGATCGCGCGTCAAGAAAACAAAATATAAAAATAGAACGCCGCGAACGCTGTTGTTACTTACTGGGACAATTGGCGGAGAGCGCCTCTACACACCGAAATATCTCGACGATATTCCCCGAATTGGAGCTAAAGTTGTCTCGTGTCTCGTTCAAACGTCGACATGAATATTTTGCCAACTTTGCACATGGCATAAATCGCACCTGTGATACATTTTCACAATTTAAATGTCACATTGCATTGAAAATGTTCCCATTTTTTATGGAAGCGGTGGATAAACGTGTAAGTAAACTGTCTCACTGTTAAAGGGAAAGAAAAACTACCAAAAACAATTATTTTTAATTTTGAATTGGTACATTTCACATGCATTTAAAAATATTTTCCGGAATGCAGGTTACTTTGTCTAAAGAGTGCTCACACAAACATATAGTCTTTAAGTTTAAATTTGTCAAAAAACTATTTTTATCTATTACCCAAAGTAAAAAGCTACTACTAACAGGCAAATCATAATCATCGTTATAGCAAGCAAATTGTATGATAATATAATTACCGCACCCAGTAGATACCTGTAACGCCAATTAAACTGTAGATGTCGTAATGTGACGAAGTGATTAATAATAGATATAAATAAAAGGACAGCGACCTCTCACAATCACAAAACGCAGACGTTGATCTTGCGAGTAATGTGGTACTACCTCGGACGAACCACCCTTTTCATACTCAATGTAGACACAGGACCGCTCTATCATAATAAATTGTAGAAGTGCAGGCATGTTTACATGAGTTACAATTACGAATAGTACGAACAACCATAATCAAATAATTCAATTTTTTTTTAAACAAATTCAATAAAATAATTTGTTTATTTTGTGTTGTGTTGTATAACGTTATTGAGCCCGTCAGGTGCACTTATTTGACTTTATTTGTGCCGTTTGTCGTGGAGTCCGCACCCGTTGGAGTCCATCCAAAAGTTTTACACAATCATTCCACTCAACTAACCGTCGCCATAAACACAACCCGCCGGATATGAATGGCACATAAAATTGGAAATAATTGCTGCCACACTATTCGAATTGCTTTTAGGCATATCAATTTTTAATTCACTACACTGAATCTGTAAATTACAGTGCGGCAGCCAAGTTAAACCTGATATAGAACGCGCAAATTTGTTTTGAAAAAGCTATATTTATATCGTGCGTAAAATGATGTACGGGTATTGGCTTTTTGTTTTAATTTTTCCCTTTGCTCTCATTGTAAAGCATTTTATTTCATCAAGATAGTGAAAAAAAGATATTCCCAATTGCTATTGACGTCACGCTGCCCCCCCCTCATCGGTATAGGAAGCGAAGGCTCCGTACAATATATGTACTTATTATATACTTATATTTCATGTTTATAGTAAAACAATATTATTATTTGATTTTCAAAAAAAATATTAAACATTTATTGTGTTTGTATGTGTCTTTATGGTGACGTCGACGTGTTACAATTTATTTCATTTCAGACATGCAAAGAGTAAACAAAACTTCAACTATATGACGTACTTTTCAAAAACTACATAATCCACTTATTTTGATTGGTATCAGAATGAATTTATATTTCGCAGGTTTTAATCTATATTTGTTTAGGTTTAGGTAGGTTATAATATGATATGTTTAAATTACGTGTTTTTTGATTATCCAAACATTTACTCGGCAAACACACTAGCTTTAGTCGGGCCAAATAAGTTACCACTATATGAATGAAATAAAATCCTACTAATCCTATCTTACTAATATTATAAATGCGAAAGTTTATGAGTATGGTTGTATGTTTTTTACTTTTTTACGAAAAAAGTACTGGACGGATTTAGATGAAACTTTACAGTGATATAGGTTATACATAGGAATAACATATAGGCTACAATTTGTAATGATCTTATGTAATTTTGGTCGTAATATAACGATACGTGTCACTTAAGTCGGAAAAATATCTGGCCTCTGAAAGGTATCTTGGCGTACACTGCCTAAACCATTGGAGTTACACAAAGATGATGTACCGTAGGATTTTGTTGTTAGGATACCGTAGGATGATGTTTGTCTTGAATAGTTCTATATAAAAGTCCGCAACAGTATATATCTTCCTTTTATGTGGAAGCCACTATGACCAAAATTGTATATATATAAAGTATATTTATTTAAAGTGATCTGTCACAAAACTTAATGTGGCAGACCAAATTCCACGCGAGCGAAGCCGCGGGCAAAAGCTAGTTTTATTATATTTACGTTAATTGTCACCCTTTAATTTTTTTTTGTTATTAAAATTCAGGTGGACGTTAAATGTTACAAATATTCTCGGAGAAGATTATGGAGTTGTTATGTACATATGTTCGCATTACCGTAAAACTAACACTAGTATGTTTTCACTTTTACGACCTGTCTTACCCGACCTATAATCGTACTCTTAAACACGAAAGACTTGGAGATAACAAAGTTTACAAAAGAGCTAGCGATTAAGAAATAAATATATACAAAGAAAACAACAACATTCACCGTACTTTTTTAGAAAAACGAGGCAAACAAGTTTTCAAGACACCCACTTAGTCATCATCATAATCATCATTGTCAACAGCTTGCAGCAGTCCACTCCTGGAAATAAGCCGATCTTCAGGCGATTCAAGCAATCTTATCAGTTAGAAGATTCACCAGTGAACGTGTACTTTGGCTTTTTATTTAAATTCAAACTTTATATCCATACTATAAGGTAAATATGTAATAAAATGGGGATTTTATAAGGGGTAAAATAGGGTATTTAATAAATACTATTTATTCCCTAATTCCCCACACACGCACCATTTGAATAATTTGACAACTGTTGGTTCATTATTATTTTTAACTTCGTTATAATAAAAGGCCTTTTTTTGTAGCTACGCTATATTGTCAATCTATTATCTAAGTGATTTTATAAGTGTAGTTAGTCAAAATGTTCATATGTTTTATCATTTTGAAATTTTGAACCCATTACATGAATACTTATATATATATATATATATATATATATATATATATATATATATATATATATATATATATATATATATATATATATATATATATATATATATATATATATATATATATATATATATATATATATATATATATATATAGTAGCTTATTTGTTAAAGTTGTCATCCTACCCAAAAAAAATGTCAAACGGCTACATACATAGTTGCAATAAATACTTGCAGATTACGATAAGTATTTTGTCTTCTCAACCTGAATAGACCGTTAAGCATTGTGTGGTGTCAGAGTATCGCCCTTCGTAGAATCAAGTTGTTGCTCTTATAGGTGACGAAGCTAATATTTGAATACCAAACACAACAGTCCTTCTTTATAACTACCATGATCATTACATTCTACTTCAGAGGTACTTTCGTCTACATGTGTAAACAATTTTACAACTAGTATCTACATATATAAAGTATAGTAAGTAGTAGAATACATAAACATTTAAATGCTTACACAGACTTCATATTTAGCCCATAGATGCCCCAATGTTGGTTAACGGGATCTTCTATTCCGCGGGTATAGACATTAACCCTCCACTATTGACCAAGACGTATACTATATATGTCTAGCCAATATACTATTGGCTTGACACCCAGACTCGGAATAAATATCATATATATATATATATATATATATATATATATATATATATATATATATATATATATATATATATATATATATATATATATATATATATATATGATTTATAATATATATCTATCCGATAAGTGCGAGTGATAACTCGGCCACTGAGCAATTTAGATCGTCAGTATTTATGAAAAAGAAACATTTCAAGTGTCAATAGTCCTAATACTAGTGTGATGAGCCAGAGATCGTCATTACTAATTTAAAACAATTGTAAATAAAATAAAATTGGCAATAATATAATAAACATTATATAAAGGGTCAACAGAACCTATATATAGATAGAATAAAATATATTACAAAAGCTATAAATTATTTTAATATGAAAACAGATTAAAATATTATATTAAAATTATTAATATGCTGCATTCAAACAAACCACTAAGTACAAACAAATACCACTCACGAAATCTTTCAAGGCATGAATAAAATACGCATTTGAATACTTTGAATAGAAAGCCAATAGAGATTCCTGCTAGACACGAGCTTTGATCTCATGTTTCATGAAATAGTGGAATGGAATAAAATGTACTCTTGTGTGTCTATTTATACATGCGGTCGTGTCAAATTACATACATAGGCAGGTTTATCTCGGATAGAAGGGTTCAAGCCGTCAGTCAATCTGAGAGGCGAGGCTGTCAGTTCGATTTACACAAGCTCGAAGCTTGGCGGGAGTACTAGCGATGGAACATGCCCAATAAAGCTCATTTAATATAGTGCAGGAAATCCCTACACGGCTTTGCTATATATTAGTTTACCTTTCCTGAAATTGCTGTATTAGCATTAACGAATGTATCACTTGTCATTCTTTACATGAAGTTGTTTTAAAATTATAAAAATTATATACATTTTAATAGACACATTATTTACTAGAAAATCCTATTTTACATTAAAGTGATTGTGAAAATTATAAAATTAAGGCTGAAAAAAGAAAAAATCATACAAAATTTTAAACTCTTTTATATCACAATATAAATAGGGGCAGTATGTATTTCTTTTTATAACTTTAATAATAAAAAATAATATAAATTTACTTTAACTAATATTTATAACCGTGTTTAATTTTCTTCGAGTTGAAATATTTAGTTTGGTTACACGCTACATAAACTTTTAAGACTAACAAATTTTAATCTATTATAATTCAAGTACTTCATTACGAATTTAATAACAGTCTTTGTTATTCTTTTTTTTATTTTAGTTGCTCTTAAATTAAATTCACTTCTACCTCTATATCATAACTTATTTGACAAAGTGGCAAGCTTTAACTTTAAAAATTGAAAATCATGAATTTACTTCCTAGATTCAAAAAAATATTTGTTTCGAATTAAATTTTCGGATGGTAATAATGTTATTTTAATATATTATAAATGAAGCAGAATTCAAATTTAGCAAAATAGATTTAAATAATTTTTAGGTACATAGACTTCTTTAATGGTAAATATTTCTTCTCACTTATAAAACATGTATTTTTATATCTTCTGAAATAAAATAAAACAACAAAGATGAGTGAATACTTTACGTTACAGACTTGTTTAATTGGCTCAGAGATAACTTATGTGTTTTTCATAACAAGCTATTCTTGAGTTTTAAGGCACCCACAAAAACCGGTGTCGGATTCCGTATACGACGAGCTCACGGTAAATAGGTCCATATTAAAGGGCGATAAGATCAAGCGTCGACGATGTCGGAACGATTGCTCCGCGCCGCTCTGATGTCAGACCACACGCCACGTTGAACGCAGACATTGTTGTTGCGACTGCAACTAAAATGTAGACTACCTGAACATAACGGAGTCGCTGTTCACTGGTCAAACGTATTTTTGTTAGCTTCACAAACGCTCGTACATTTATTAACTACGTATTCAATTTTTGCTCATGTGATAATTCGGACTATTGGGAGAGCGATGTGCTATTACTTGTAACTGAGATGTGATACTGTAGCTGGCCACGATAGTCTTTTTCATGTCTCAGTACATCAAACATAATTTGATTATTACATTATCATCATTATTAAACAAATGTTAGTGTCGGACGGAAATCGGATAATATACTAACCACTGAGCGGCATACAGCTGTCACGGACAAATTGCATTTTATTTTAAATATCTTTTTCTATAGTGTTTGCAGCTATAGTTAAATCACTAACAGATATTTTTATTAAAATTGTAATATTCGATATTTAACTTTCAATGATTTTAAAATTTTTAAATGCAACTTTTGCCTTATGCCTGTTGAAAGGACCGGACGTAGGAAGGACGTATGTATCTAAAAGAAATAATTATTTTACGAGTTAGAGACTACTATAAAATCACTTCATATATATTATTTTTTATTAAATAGGAGAAATAAATGGTTATAGGCGTTCTAAGGGTTATTCGTAATGTAAACTAATTGACTCGGCTCGTTGGTTATCGTATCTGATTTTTAAGCGTAGGATTCCGAGTTCAAACTTAGTTTAAAATATAAATTTGCTTACTAAACAAATGTCAGTTTGGGTGCAGGTCTACGTATGATGACATTAAAAACTATAATACACGTATATAAAACTAATTCTTAATAAAAATTTCACAAATAAAGGTTAATGACACTTTGTTACTAAGGATAATTAATAATCGCATCCATATATGCATATTTTCATTTTCATATAAACACGCACAGTACAACAAAGATAAAGAAATAGAACAAAACTACGAGATCTTACTTGCACTTCGTATGTACTGGTTAGTTAATGGCTTAATTTAGCCATGTAGTGGGCTGAGAGTCAGTTACCTGCGCCGGGGCACAGCGAGCCGGTTTGCAATGATCTCCCCTCCCGACCGTCTCCCACGTGTGATCTCATCTCACATTCAATTTTTTTTTGCTCTGCTTAACTTTTTGAAGCACTTTTAAAACTCCATGTTACGTATTAAATCGCACATGCCATTGTTAACAAAGTTAAACAACTGATTTTTTCATTAAGAAATATGTACATATAATATAATTATATTATATGCTGAGCAAGAACCATTTTTCGACACTCGTTAGATTAAAATTATTTTCTTTTTATTTTGTTTATTTACTTGTATTTTATAATATTATTAAGTTGTTAATTTCTAAAAAAACGTCATAAATAATGTTTTTTTCTATTTCTAATTTAAAAAAAGTTTCTAAAAGTTTATATGTACGCTTGTACATACATATGTGAAGTCATATATGTCAGTTGAATAATATGTCTTTTTATTATAAGGAGTCATGGTAGGTCAAGGGACTTGACTTTCTATTTATAATGAAATGAAAGTAAACGGCATTCATTGCGGATGTTTAAAATAAGTGACTTTAATTTTCAGTAGCTACAGATTTTTCGTGTCCTCTGCAGAATAGCACTCTCGATGGAACTTGTATCATTCATACTTATTAAATGTGAAAGACTATGAACTTTCCAGTCACGGAATATATTTACTTTGACTTGAACCATGATGTGAATCAAAGTTCTAGTCAAGTAAAACAAATGAAACCAAAACAATAAAGATATACGTAGATATGTGAATAGTGCTGGAAGATGGTTAACATCAATAGTGTAATAATTAAATAATTGTAATATGCATAATGAAAACCCCTAATCGATGTATGACGAATCTATATACATAGATACATCTACATGCCATTTTTCACAAATAATTTTTTAATGTGGCCATTTTTAACGTGCCAACAAAACTCTTAACATTTTTTTTTATATATCGCAAAGCAGGCAAACGACCATGCGGGTCACCAAACTAACTATCTTTGTGACTACTGCAACAAACAATAATACTGTTGCGTAACACATATGAAAAATATTTTTTTTATAAAACGATTAAAACCTCATTTTTAAATCTCCAATTTCTGGTCAAGTAAGACATTACAACATTTAAAAATAAATTGACAAAACAAGAAAAATAACCACTACTTCTTCTTACTCCAGAATTCTATGTTGTTACTTAAATTTAATTTTTATACATAATCTAAATTATTTTATGGGGGTGCCATCAATAACACCATAGTACTCTTAACAATAAAAGTATTACATAAGGCTTTTACATAAGGCTCTACTTTAATTAAATTGTAATGTTACGCTTATGATATAATAATGTAAAATGTACTAAAAATATATCTATCATTTACATCCCAATATTTCAAAAAGCAAATACAGTAAAAAGCAAGACAGCCTTACTATTGCAATAAATATGATGAATGCAACATATGTATGTACATTTAAAAAGAGATAAGCTCAAACAGGTTTAGAATTTTTTCTTTGCTATCAAATACTTCGTAAAATTACGTCTGAATATTGAAAAAGAATTTTAGTGTACCAGGTGCAACGCTTTGAACTCAGCCCGCTCGCGTTCTATCGAACTTAAGTACAAGACATAACGTTTATATAAAACAACAATAAAAGCTTATGATTGTGGCATACATTTGACTTACTTTAAAAATAGAATTTTGTTCATGAGCAAAAGCTTGTTTCGTAAATTAAGCTTAGACCTTTTACTAGAAGATTATTAAACTGTGGAATCATATATTTATGTTATAACAAAACGACGACATAAAATTTTAAAGCGACACCCTGAATGTTTAATTTTATAATATTTATGCATTTCCTTTTACATACAGCTCATTACATCCCACGTTGAGCATGGGGCCTTTACATTTCTGGGCATATAAGATATTAACCTACCATGCTTGTCCAACGCAAATAGGCGAATTTAGCATTTGATATTCCATCAAGTGTGAAAAGTGATAATAAATTTAAATACACGCTAGATCCTAGTATTATCCGACAAGCACGTCTACCGTTCAACGTGTGAATATTCGTAGACGTGACTTTAATCAAATAATAACCAATAATAATTAAGACGGATTACGATGAAGCATTTCATTAGTAATGAGTATCCTACAACACTAATATTAAGTAGATAGCATAATTATACGTTATTAATACGCAAAAAACGAATTCCCTTATTTATCTCTATAACTTTCTTTCTTCTCTTTTTCTCTTTTCCCTTCTCTTTTCCCTCTCTATCTCTCTCTCTCTCTCTTCTCGATTTTTACGATTGTAATGACCGTGACGTAATATATAATATAATTATATTTTAATGGACACATATTCACATCGTAAATCTTAATCACAAACCACCGACCTTTGACGAATTTACATTACATCTCAAACTCAAATAACAAAAAGTACAAATTTACAAATTATTAGTATTCAGTATAAATAATTAGAAAGTCAGCTATATACGTTTAAAATATAATTACGTTTATTATCACTTCAAATTTGTAGGGAGGAGAAATAAACATAAATGAATTGGGATGATAACAGAATAATGTGAAATTCTATGATCAAGCGACAGTTTGCCTACACCAAACCCTCTAAAAATATGTGGGTTGACACCCCATCAACTCTTGTAGTTGACGGGGCCTGACGGCAAAGTTATATCCACTTTTACGATTACAAATATTAAAAAAATATAATATTGTCACTCTTTTATAAAAAAACCTTTGTAATGGTTCAAAGGATAGAAAACTATGTCTATTACAGATGGATTAATGAAGCATTGTCATCGAAGTAACTTATTTTTTTTAACCAGTATATATATAGTCATATTATATTACATTAAGTAGAAGTTTTTAGAAAATTTAATAGCAGTTCGTTAATTTTCCGCGTATAAGAATATACCTTAAGTAGCATTATAAGGTTTCCCGAGCAACACCTAGTTTATTGTAAATTTTACCATAAACATACTGTTTTCAATCTATGAAGGCTTAAACGTATTTCAAATTATACTGTTTTTCCTTCTGTCTATAATACTAAAATATGTATCAAATGATTACAAAACTTGAATAACGGTTTTTAAAATGTTTTGACAATTATGTCCAGTTTAAAACATCTAACCATCCAACTTCTCATGAGTAGATAAGACAACATTATTACGAGATAGTATGAAACAGCTCTCTGTACTTAAATAAACAATATATGTTATATTACATTTTAAATATAACAAAATTATGTTAATTATATCCTCAAGGTCCATCCTCTCCAAAAACTCAGTGTCATGTTCATACTCAGAGTGCTATGGAGAGGGCTATACTTAGATAAGATTCGAAGTGAAGAAATCCGCCAAATATCCTAACCTTGGTTTTGACTACACTTTTATCGTTTAATTTAACGAACGATATTCTTGACATACACAATGTTCGTGTACTTATATAAAACTTATACAAGCTCCTTGTCATTTTATTGATCATTTTAATTACTTTCATGATATACATAGATTTTAATGAACCGTTCGTCGAGTTCAGTGTATGTTACTACAGCTATTTAACAATAAGGAATTTTATATAATGTCCGGTTAGGATCGCCACAATTATCTGTTTCATAGTCCGTAACCGCATCGTTTATAAGTAATAGAGTGATTACATGTAATTTTGAACGTCAAAGACGGACCGCTCATACACCCCACGGCTTGTACTCGCATCGTGCTATATTTTTATGTGATAGAACCGTATTATAAGTAATTATATATAGTTCTTCAAAAAGTTTTAAATCAATCTAAAATTCAATGTATTTTAGCAAATTCTTCGGTGCAATACGAATCCAACCAAGCTAAATCCAAGTATATACTACACTCACAGAAAAACGATTTCTAATTATTAACTTTGCTACTGCACTCTTTTCTGAAAGCATTGAGAGCATACTTTTTTCTCTTCTATGTGTGCAGTAAAATTGGACTAGTCTAGTTTCTGACGGAAGTCGAATTCATACAATTTATACATATATACCGACCAATAAATGCCATTATCGTTTAGTAGCAAGACGCCTACTAAGGCTCATTTTAAAAATGAAATAGACTTCATGAAACTTATCTTTCGTACTTCTTATTCAGTTTATAAAGTATTTGTCACAATACATCAGAAAAGAAAAAATTATATACGTTATAAACTAAATTTTCTGCAAGTGTGATATAAAATATTAAAATTACTCGTATGATTCAATATTAAACACTAGTGTAAATTTAGAAGTTATTTTAATAAATCTAGACGATTAATTTTTCATTAGTTGCGACTAGAAAAAATATGGCAGAACGCTATTAAACTTATATAACCTTCCACTATCACTTCAATGCTTTGACAACTTAGAACATTTTACCATTTTCTGTATATTTTACAACACTGAACTACATTACTTTAACAAATATCTAATTTTTAATCAACGTAATGAAAAATTATTTCATTACGATGATAAATAATTAAAAATTTGTTATTGAATTTAAAATGAAATAATGAGATGTTGATAATTATTTTATAGAAGATGGAGACAAACGAGCAAGCGTGTCGCCTGGTGGAAAGCAATCAACACCGCCTATCCGCAACACCACAGGTTTTTTATAAATGTTTTTTACAGGATTTTATAGGTGCGTTGCCAACCTTAAAGACATGAATAGGCTCGCTTTTTGAAGATTCGAACGTCGTATTGGCACGGAAGCACCGCTGAAGGTAGCGGATTCTACAGAGTGGTGGTTCGTGTAATAAAGTTTTGGGGGAAAAAAAATACCGTATTGTAACACCACTCATCCAGGTGGTGGGGATAAACTAGATGGTGTATACTCCCTCAGAGTAACGCTAGAGTTAGATATTAAGGAGCAAAGAATCCGTCATCAGTAACGCTTAATTAATGTTAAAATACCTCTAACGAAGCGTAGTTTACTAACATGTATATGATTATTTTGTCATTATATGGGGAAGGAGAGCGAAGCTACTGAGTATCTACATATTATATATTTACTTGAAATTTTAAAAGCGGATTTACATACGAAAACATTCTGAGGAGACTTGTGTTCTAGAAAATACTTTTAAAGCAACCTGAAATCTCTAGCAAATAGGAATTGCTTGTGTGCACCAGTGCACGATATATATGTGTAGATTGTTTGCTCCATCATTCGGGCGTTAATACACCGTCTCTTGTTCATCAAAATGCAATGCGTGCAAACGTAGCTGACAATTAAGCGTCAAGATAAAGCACGCGGTTAGAAATGACTAACTATTAAGGTACAGAGCATAGAAAGCCCGTGTCGAAGTGGAACAACCATTATTAAAACACATAAGTATTCTTTTTTTTATACACTTAATTAAAAGTTTTTATTTACAGACTTGCTAGAGTGAAATGAGAAAAATAAACAGAATTAAAATCTCATTTTTTCATAAAAAGTCCTTAAAAGCCTCATAGTTGAATTTTATAATATTATTCTTTTATAAAAGTTATATTAAAAAAATAAACTTTTTAATATAACTTTTATATACTTTTATGATACAAGTTATATTCTTGATTAATATAATATTTATTTTAACTATATTCTGGATTATAAATTCGTTTCATTACAGTATCTACTTAATTAAAACATAATTGTGTACCAAGCAAAAAAATTTACATAAGCAAAAATGTTATATTATAATATCCTATATCCTTATAAAACATACTTATTCGACACTAGATGATTAAAAATAAATCCATAAGAAGGCCAAGAATGTCACATCTTCTAAATAACGATGATTACAATGAAAACCAGAAAGCCATAAACTTATTTACGATCGTCTTTGTCTCCGTAACTAACCGTAATTATCTAGCTTTTACCGAAGATGTATCTACTGAAATCTTTCTCGTGGGAAAAAATAAATTGCTTATTTATAAAAAAAATACAATGTTAATAGCATAAATTAATATCGAACTCAAATGATTTTAAACTTTGTATTCCATGCGTCTTATTTTGTATCAACATAACATGTAACATTTTTTATAGAATTCTATTATAATATTAGTCATAAAAAGAAAAGATATTAACTGCAACAAAAAGTAGAGCAGAAATATGCTTATCACAGGGAACCCTTCATTTACCTTGCGATAACATACGGTTTCCCATATATTATATCTTGCGTAATGGGCATAAAACTGTGTTAGTGGTTTATGGGACAAATTTATATTTAGGATTTCTAATTTTAATATGACTCACCTCGATGATGTCGAACACGGTGGTGTGACACCGGCCGGCAGCAGGGTTGCTCTTGGAAGGCCGTCCAGGAGTCAGCCAGTGCTAAGGTCAGCAGGCCCAGAAACATACCGCCAATCCATCGACAACCCCTCATCATGACTAGTCCTACCTACCCGGACACAATCACTCAACTAAAGGATGAAACTACTACTTATAGAGAGACATGCCCGTTTGAAGTACAATCGAATCGACTATTGTGCGCTAAATCAACAAACAATTCCGGTAAACTTCAACAATGTTTATCTGTTTACATTACGCACCCAAATCTAGTCTCGCGGAGATTACGCTTCCGTTCGAATCGTTCGAGTTGAACGGACTTTTAGTGATTAATCACCGCAGTCGTGCCGTGAGTTTATCTAGTATCGACTTATAATCTGCTCGTGAGGGTTTACTTTGTTTGACTCGCGCGATTTATCAGTCGGAAGAGAAGTATCGTCACGATCGTCGTAACGTTATAGCGTCGGTCGACAACTATAGAGACGTGCACCACCGACATCGTAGCGACGGGAACTAAACTAAACGAGACTCAATGCAAACGGTTGGCTCGTAGGACTCAGAGCGAAACCGGCACGCACACTGTACGAGACAACGGCTGTACTGAAGCTTGTTACTGCCCCCTGACACGTATTGCTCACGTTAGAAGAGGACAGAGCACTCCCGAAACAGCTCGTTCTGTCAAAGCTTCACGAATAAGAAAGCTCGGTTGGTTTCTCAATTCATTGCAGGAAAAGTTGTGCGTTAAAAAGTTTTGATAATTCTGCCGATCCGTAGACGCTTCCGAATCATGAAGGGGAGATTTGACTACCCAGTGACCCTCGGTATCGTTACGAACATATTGTAATGAAGGGGATACTCTCTATAAAACGTAGTAAATTTACCTAATTTATGTTTTCGTTAGGTTACGCACGAGAAACTTTTATGTTTGTAGGCACGCAAAAGGAAGTTGGCAGTTTATTTTTCTTTATATATGTTTAATAATAAGTAGTTTAGTTCTTATGAGTCACACTAGTGAATCGTAAATAACGGTCGAACTTCCATACAAGCAGTTACCTCGTTCACTTCGAAAGTATTCAATGTAATTTATGTAGACTTTGATAACACACAATATCCATTTAAACTGAATTAAAATATAGACTAATTTACATTTCACGAATGGATTTCCTGGAGAAATTGAATGTTCCATTCAGTCAAGCGATATCCGTACAAACAATGGCAGACGCTTATCGACTCCAATCAATAAGACAAATCAAACTGTGGGACCAACTCTCATTCATTCATTTTTCGTTTATCTAGAAGTAAATTATTTTGACAGAGAAATGTATTGAATTTTGAAGAAATGAAATTGAAGAAATAGCTTAATCTTATAACTAGTAGCTATAGTTTGTATTGCTACCCAATAAGTTTCAAAATTTGATATAAATAAAACTACTGATAGAAATACCAATGGTTTAACGCCAAGTTTGCAAATATTTAATAAATATCTATTAGTTTAGTTCGCGGACTTTGACTAAAAATTGTGTGATTATCTTCAATAATACTTGGTAACTACAATTTCCTCTTTGGAGAAGGAGATTATACACCCTGTAAATATGGTTAAAAGTAATAAAAAATTGAATAGTAAAACTCTTACAGGTACAGTAAAAGCCCCCGTCTCAGGCGTGCAAGGTTGTAAGCTATACAAATATTTGCTTCGAGACAAAATTAAACTCGCAGAGACAAAATTAAAAAAAATTAAAAACTCGCAACACATACATAGATATTGAAGCGGAATGCAGGTGACTGTTTTTCGGAGCCATCAAAATTTTATGAAAATACGCCATTAAAATACAATATTAATATTAAATTTCATCATTTCAATTCTTTCATTTTATGAGTGAAGTCTACAATTCGCTCATTTTACAATAAAAAAAGTAAATTTTGATACAGTTGCGAATTGATTAACTGGGCATAGGTTATTAAAAAGTTACAAAATCATATTTTTCTGTAATAGAGGTAGCATTTTGCATCTGTCCCTGGGCGGGAAACGAGCATCTAACCCTGGCAGGAAAACACACTACTCTACTGACAAGAATATTCTGTGTTGACAAAAAATTGCCCCATTAGCATATTAATTGTTGTTATTTACTTCAACTATTTTTGTGCTGTAAGGTTTCCGGCATAAAAGATAGCCAATTTCTTACTGTAAACGTTGTATGAGGTGACTGATTAAGAAATACATGGGCAATAGCGTCTACCTGAGAAATATAACCAATCTGCATTACGAAATCTACCCTCTAAGTATGAGGATTACGGAAACACTTGCTTGTATTGAAAATGATGACTACAACTTTGTTAATAATTATAATAGTCCAGGTTCCATATTACTACAAATGAACCTATTAATTTAGATAATAGACAACTACTAACGTATATCTTTTGTAAGAAAATGCTTAACGATTATGTTCTTTTTATATAAGTTTAAGTTTGGTATTAATAGGTACAACTATGAAATACAGTGAAAGTGGTAGAGCCACGCTGCAGACGAATACTTTGTCAAGAATGGCATATTATTTGTCTGTAGCATGAATGGGCTGGCTCGCCCGGGGAAGTACCACACTCCCGCAGAAAACCGGCGTCTGAGTGGTAGCTTAGCTACCGCGCTTCGTCCGGTGAGCGATCTGAGTTCGGGAGGCCCTAGACCCCCCCTCCCATTCCCCTTCCCACTCCCATTTCCCCTCCCACTCCCGTTCCCCCTCCCACACCCATAATGTGACTTTCCTTAAAGGTCGGCAAAGTTTCCGCACTGCCTATGGCGCTGCGGATGTCTATGGGCGGCGCTGATTGCTTTCCATCAGGTGACACGCCTGCTCGTTTCCTATAAAAAAAAATACGATGGCAGCCGTATAAAACCAAGCCATATGAAAAAAGATATCAAGAGAAATATGTTTTCATTGTAACCATTAATGTACACTAAATGTTATAAATATACAGCACGAAGAGCTATCTCGGTAACTTTTGTTCTTATGTGGATTACTTCATTTTGAATCACATCCGCCAGAGAAATTTGAAGAGAAAGACTTTAAGCTACGGAAGCAGAGAAGACCGTCAGTGCCTACCTTTTAGCACCATAAAATAGTATAAGCAAGACTTACTGATCGAACACTTAACATATACTGTCTATAAAATAATGATAATGTGTAAATATTATTAGATTTGTAAAATCCTTACATCTCATTATGTCAGATGTTTTTAGATTGCAAAGCTCCTTCGGCGAATCATAAATATATTCCGTCCTCGTATCTGAAAGAACACATCTTAATACACAAACTTCCTTTCACACTTAATGACAAAATTTTAAATATAACCAATGTAAGGTTATTTATAACTTATAAATATAACAGTTCCCAATTAACAAGATTCACCGTGACAAACTTGGCGAACTTCATATCAGAAAACAAATTTATTATAACATTACTTTCGAAAAATTACTATAAAAGTATAATTACAAAATTGAACTTAAGTAATATTTGTTATATGGTTTAAATTTGAATGTCTCGCACATAAATAAAAGTTTCCCCAAAATTAAAAAGTATGCGCATCTGAAACTTAATATCACATTTATAAGACGAAAGAGGACATCTTTAACATCGCGGCGCCATTTTCATCAGTCCTTGAAGTTTTTCAATAAAAACTTTGGACGGAATTCGATTTACATACGGCATGGATTCATTTATTTCCCAAAAGATTTTTCGAGTAAAAGCGGTAAAGGTTTCGGTATCCATTAAAGAAGAAAGGACACTCACCGCCCTCGTCTCGTCTCGGAGCAGGCCCATTGCAACTCCAATTTCAATATTTCAGATGTCGAAAGCGAAAACGCAAGATATTATTTAATCATATTCGTACTATTTGAATTCCATTATTAAAATGATTTCAAAGTTGGTGGCTTATATAAGAAACCTGCCTTTTGTAAGTATTGCGTAATGTTCTTAAATCTAAATACTATTTGGCTAGGAATCCACCAGTAGACTCTAATACCCATCATATGAAAATTATAATTAACTTTAAAAAAGTGAAATAATTATGAATTTATTTGGCCCAATTCATTCACGCTTAGTAATGCAATCGATCAAAAAATAAATAAATCAATATATCACAGGATTACTAAAATTCCTTCTTTAGAAAGAGTGTCTGGTAAGGTCACTGACAAAAAGTTAAAACTTGCATTTGTTCACACTTAATAATATGTTAGTCTTAGTTTGTACATTAATCAATTTAATCTTCCTTCTTTCTTCTTTCAGCCCATATTACATCCACTGCTGGGCACGAGGCCTTACCATTTCTGAAGGAATAGGTGTTAATCCACGAAGCTGTCCACGACGATGGCGGAGCACCCAGATTCGTAATAAATATATGTAGGGTGCCTTACATAAGTATTGTACAGGAGGTTCGATGCTTCACTATTCGAGAGAATGGACGGTATGGTGATTTTAGTGAAGTTCGATTCGCGTACCGATGAGAGCGATGTTGATAGTGAAAGAGAATTGACTATTCACTATATGATGATGATGAAATAAATACGCTTCACTTTTCTTCTTTTGGGTTGTAATGAGACTTACTTCCTATTACTATGTTATATATGATGTTACTGAAACTAATTCACAATATCTTCTTATCACTATTTCTTCCTGTTATCTTGATGTTATGTTTTTAAAGGTACTGTGACGAATGCAATGTAGTGCTATTTTTCTATGATGGAGCGAGACGACGAATGGATGTGCGAGCAAGATGTCTATCTAAGGGTAGACCATCTAATACCTCTTTGCCATGTTTTTATTATATACAATCTTATAGTCTATGTAAAAACTATAACTATTTCTATATACAGTGTATACTTATGAACTATTTGTTTCTATTTATTATTACAACCAAATTATTCCATAAGTGACATAATGAATCTATAAGCGAGATAAAATAAACTATAAATCAAGATCACTTAGAGAACTAATGACCATAGAGAATGATACAAATCTATAAAAAACCTATTAACTATGAATATACGATTATAACTTTACGAGAATCTATAACATTTAAAACATATTTCAATCTATAAACAAGAATGGTAAATAACACAATGTATGTCTTATAACTATTCAATATTCCACTATACATGTGTGTATACTATAGCTATGAATCTATTCTGTCTCTATAACTTATTTAACACTTTAACAATCGTTTTCTATTATTTCGTCTATAATTGCCTTATATATCACTATGTATGTTTTTATCACTGAAAATACCTGTCTGAAGACAAAAGTCTTCAACCAGTGCGTCCTGCCAGTACTCTCGTACGGTGCCAAGGCGTTGAGACTGACAGTCCGTCTCCTCGCCAAGCTCAAAGTCGCTCAGAGGGCTATGGAGAGAGCTATGCTCGGGGTTTCTCTGGTGGACAGAATTCGAAATGAAAAAATTCGCCGGAGAACGAGAGTCACCGACATTGCTCTTCAAGCTAGCAGACTGAAGTGGCAATGGGCTGGACATGTTTGTCGGAGAACCGACAATCGTTGGAGTAGACGAGTGCTGAAGTGGAAACCGCGACTCGGCAAACGTAGTGTGAGACTCCTGCTAGATGGAGCGACGATCTGCGCAAGGCGGCTGGCATCTCTGCCATGCTGGATGCGTGTAGCCGAAGATCGGGCTAGGTGGCGCGCCTTGGGTGCGGCCTATGTCCAGCAGTGGACTGCCGCGGGCTGATATTGATATTGATGTTTTTATCACAATAAATCAATATTTATATTTTCTATTTAAAACACTATTAACAGACACTTTTTCCACTATTATTATTTGACCTACATATTTACTATTTGTCCTGCATATATATATATATATATATATATATATATATATATATATATATATATATATATATATATATATATATATATATGCAGGACCATCTAATACCTCTTTGCCATGCCATTACACACACACACACATATATATATATATATATATATATATATATATATATATATATATATATATATATATATATATATATATATGTGTGTGTGTGTGTGTGTGTGGATATATGTGAGTTAATGAAATAATAATTTATAAATAACAAAATTTATTTTAAAATTTAAAGTTGCGCTTTGCCTTCTCACATTTGGACTACTAACGAATTAATTATTGCAAATTTGGATACACTATTCACATTCTCAACATCGCATTTACTCGCAAAAGACTTATATTCGTTTTAGTGCTGGACGGGTACAATAATTCCAGCATAAAGCAAAATAGCACGCATAGCGAGTCGTAAAGTGTGCAGTATAAACAGAGAATAAAGTTGTACGGCGAGCTTAATACATTCAATTTGTTTTCAGCGTCGGGTTGAACGCCAATCCAGCCGTAATTGTGCACGATAAACAATGCAACAATGATCACCGACTCTGCGTGAACTACCAATGCTCCTATATATGTACTGGTATGTTATATATAAAGTATATATAAAGTCCAATGAGAAACAAACATTCGAATGCATATATGTTCATATATGTAACTAATCTATATTTCGAGTATAGCCAAATGAAGTAATCATGTGATATTATAATGTACATATATGATAATAAAATATTTAATAATATTTGCTCAAACAATATTATCTTCCAAACTTTCTACCCATTAGTTCGAAGTTGTAAAGGTTTTAGAGTCACAACACTTTTCCATACAAGAAAACACAAAGATATGAACAAAATATAATGCAGATTATTGAGGTAATACATAATATGTAAGCGTTTTAAACATAAAGTTACGAAGTGCTTTTACCTTTTACAAAAATATTAAGAAGTAATGTAGTTTGTAAGGAATTTATCTTAGACCAAACACCCGAAGGCGTGACTGGTTTCTTGCAGCTCTGACGGGGGCTTACGCAGCCGTAAGGGTGGAACAAGCTAACAGATAATTGATGAGGTCGACGTGAGACGTCTACTCGGCTAATCTCTACTCTCACGGACACCTTCGACGGGACACACATTTATCTACTCTCCTTGACGATTTAGGGCTCACTCGTTAAAGTTTATCTATTTTATCTCTATATTTTTTTGCTTATGTTATTTCTGTTAATGACATTTAAAATGTAAGCAATGTTTTATATTACCAATTAGTATAATACTTACCTTTTGCTCATTGAAATAGAATTAACTATTTTTCCAGATACTAGCAGCTTTTTGCATTAACAGAAAACTTAAATGTAAATATACACTTTTTTCTCATCCATATTTATTAGTGGTTTTGGATGTCTTAAACTGACTTATAACCTTTTACTGGTCTGGAGAAACTAAAGGAAGAAGGACAGAACAATTCATTAAATAATTAAGTTGGTTCCTGGCCAGTATTGTTTTGTTTCAACAAGAAGTGTATTAATATAAATAAGTTTTAATAAATAAAACGTTAATGTATAATATGAAATTCACAATTTAAATTTCACACAAATGAAACAAAGCGTGCTAATTAAAGTTACTGTTTCAAGTGTGAGCACAGAACAAAGTTCCGTAACGTGGTCTCTAATCGTCTACTTAAAATCTTTTATATGGGCACGTAAAAAGGTTTAAAAAATGAGCATACTCATTACGTAACTCATAATACAAAAACTCATTATTGTGCCAAATGGTTGCGATTCAGTCGCGCGCGGAAAAGCCGCGATCTGCCATCATAACGTTCCATTGTGGCAAAGTTCTAATAATGAAATTTAATTTCTCACCATTATAGCGTTTAATTCGAAATAGAGTAAGCGATTTATATAATTAAACCTATTTGTCACCAACAATGTCACGAAATTAGATTTTCGTAGTACAACATTATAAAGTTTTATAGCGACGTTGAATTTCATAAGGCGCCAGCGTGTGTAAGCTAAATATACCGAAATAGCGGTCGACTAAAGGTCCGTTTAACAATATTTACATGGGTAATGGGCCTCAATTTTACATAAAAGTGCAAAAGCGAGTAAACTTAGGCACACCGGCGAAGTGGTCCAATTTGCATCTATTATGCAAGCGGCGAATGATGCAGGGGGCAGACGCGGCGCGTTCGTACGACTATACAAGCTCTTTGAAATTTTTATATGCTATACCCACAAATCGGACGTCGCGGCGTTTTATGAGAAATAGTGCCATGTGTTAGCTGGTACAGTTTCGTATTCATAGTTCCTATGCTAGTTTTAAATAACAGCCTTATTTAAAAAAAATAATTTTATTACTAAGATGCCGCTATTGGAAAATAACTACTACATAGATTATAAATAATTGATGTTTGAATTTCCTCCATCAATATCCATTTTATAAAATTTAAGAACATTCAAGTCGTAAATTGTTGCGATGCAAATTGAAGAATATTTGCTGTATGTTTCACGGCAAAGAAGAAGGCCTATTTCTTCCCGTGGATGTACATAGCGAATATGAGAGCAAATACCAATAAACGGACAAAAGCGTTAAAACCAAATTATCATCTTCAAGCCGCTTGCTTGCCTACCCTTTCGCGACGTGCTATTCTTCCTATTAAGTATGCCCATAAGACGAGCAGTTTTCGAGGTTTACGGAATCGTACGGTCTTTGTCGATATAGCACACATTTACCGGAAAAGTACCATAATCGGCGTCTACAAGAATATTGTACTAAATTAAAAATATAAATTTGGTAATTATATACTTGTAAAAAAATATACTTACCCGTATATTCCCCTATGAAATATACGGTCTTCGGCGCGAAAAGGTTAATTTTGAGGAAGCCCATCTCCAGTATTGTATGTACTTTTATGGCTTTATTGATGATGATGAATGTTGGAAGAAGAAAGTATTATTTTATTACTTATATATGTATTTCTTGTTCTGATATTTAGTCATCAATGAATTGATTCGATTATGAAGCTCAAAACAAGGATACATGCATTGAAATTAGACCCAGTGCACGTATGCATCTTTGAAATTATTTTCAAACTTTGCATTTTAAAAACAGATAGAACAAGTGCTCTACTATCAAAGAAAACATCGAAAGACTACAGCATGTTGAAGAATAATTTTAAATGTGTATGTGAAGACTATGTCTTCCTGTCCTGAGGCACAGGGCTCGATTATTTAAAATTGACGAGTTTTATACCGGAAGTACAACTTAAGTTTATATATCATCAATATCAATATCAATATCAGCCCGCGGCGGTCCACTGCTGGACATAGGCCTCACCCAAGGCGCGCCACCTAGCCCGATCTTCGGCTACACGCATCCAGTCTCTGCCAGCCGCCTTGCGCAGATCGTCGCTCCATCTAGCAGGAGGGCGTCCCACACTACGTTTGCCGAGTCGCGGTCTCCACTCCAGCACTCGTCTACTCCAACGATTGTCGGTTCTCCGACAAACGTGTCCAGCCCATTGCCACTTCAGTCTGCTAACTTGAAGAGCAATGTCGGTGACTCTGGTTCTCCGGCGAATTTCTTCATTTCGAATTCTGTCCACCAGAGAAACCCCGAGCATAGCTCTCTCCATAGCCCTCTGAGCGACTTTGAGCTTGGCGAGGAGACGGACTGTCAGTGTCCACGTCTCGGCACCGTAAGAGAGTACGGGCAGGACGCACTGGTTGAAGACTTTTGTCTTCAGACTTTGTGGTATGGGCGACGAGAAGACTTGACGGAATTTCCTGAACGCTGCCCAGCCCAGCTGTATCCTTCTGTCGGCTTCTTTCTCGAAGTTGTCTCCGTCTAATCGCACTATTTGGCCTAGGTAGACATATTCCTGGACAACTTCGAGAACTTCACCATCGATCGTGGTCGGTTCTGGCTCAATATGTTGGTTTACCATTATTTTAGTTTTATCCAAATTCATAGCCAGACCGACCAGTCTGGAGGACTCATTTAGGCCGTTCAGCATTGCTTGTAGTTCTTGCAGCGATTCTGCCAAGATCACGATATCATCGGCAAAGCGCAAGTGTGAGATGTGCTCACCGTTTACGTTTATGCCACGTCCTTTCCAGTCCAATGTTTTGAAGACATCTTCCAGCGCATTATATATCATACCTTCCCTCATTTTCATTCTTATTTTAACTGTCAATATGCTCCGCGCTATCAATTATTTATAACAAAACCATTATTATCCAATATAATGAACCTATACTAAGTTTTCTTTCTTGTTTTTTTAAATCGGATTTCGAGATGCAACGGTAATCGACGTGCTGGTACGGTTTTAACAACGAACTTTTAGAGGTGCCGTAGCTTGAATACAACACTGGGTAAATTGCAATGTTCTTTTTATTGCAAGTGCGGATGGCGGAGTTCACGCTGGAATTATTTACTATGTAACAGCGCATGCACTTTATTTCGTACATCGGTTTTAGCATTGAAACCTTCCATTTTATACATGGCGCCATTTAAAATAAATTGCTGCGGCGCTATATTTTGGAATATTCAAAGCTTTCGTTTTATAATAAATTCTCAGCATAACTCACACTCATTACATACATATAATATATTAATTTTGTAATTTTCATATAAGATTTTATACGATAAAGCTGCTAATATAACTGTTTCTTTTAAATAAATACAAACTAGCAAACAGATCAACCGCGTCATCAGACCGTAAATAATCACCTCAACTCATGAAAACTAGCAATACAAAAGCGTTTCCTGTATGAGGAAGGATGATAGAATGGAAGTCTCACTCATATTACTCTCTTCATTTGATTACCGGCTCCTATCATGCTATATGCCACATCTTTAAAGTCATGAGTTCTATAATATGCAAATAAAAAGAAAGGATTGGATCTAGGAAGAAAGTTTGGCCCTCCATCTCTCATCGCTGGCCGAACTAAGTGCAGCAAAGTGACTCAGTTTTCTGCGTATCTGATAGCTACTTCGTCGGATGAGGCCTCCCAATTATACAGTAGACTTTACGTTTAACAATGAATTGCATTTGTCAGCGTTTTTGTCTGCAGCGTGAAAGGCAGCAAGTATATAGCAAGTAGCAATAGTCATATATAACATTTTATATGTAACAAATTAATAGAATAGCTACCAACTTTTTTACATTATTTAAGACTAGATGGCTCGGTGTACTTCGTTTTACCTACAATTTATGTTCCACTGTATTTATCATCTCCTGGTATGTTAGTACTTAAGTATGCAATACTTTTCAAAAATGACAGTTTTGTATAACAAACAACACATCCGTTAGACGACAAAACCGACGAACGCCATCTATTGAAAATAAAAGAAGAAAAAGAAAAAGAATTTTTCAATTTAAAGGAAGAAAAAGAATTTTTCAGTTTTACAGTTTGAAAACTGAAAAATTCTTTTTCTTCATTTATATTTTTTATTTGTAAACCTTCCCTGTATTAGAGCGAATAAAATAAAAAAAATATTCAAATCAGTCGAGCCATTTTTGAGTTTTACCGAGACTAACAAAATAGCTCTCCATTATATATATATATATATATATATATATATATATATATATATATATATATATATATATATATCCAAGCTGAACAACGACGCTAAATAAATAAAAAAAAACGACGCTGAAAAAAAGCAACCATAAACCAAATAAAGTTTTACCACTTTAAAATACTAACTTTTAAGCCACAAAGTATGGTTTTCTATATTACTTTTTTGATACAATATTACCTTTCCCTAAATATACGTTAAAGAATATTACGTTAAATTTAGAAATTGTATATTATAACTTAAGTAAATCAATAATGAAATATTTAAGAAAAAGATTTCACAGGTTAAAAACATTGAAATTCTTGAAATAATAACTTAAAGGCACCCAACATATCGCTAGCAAAGTCTGACTGCTACATGCCTTTTAATAATTTAAGTTCGTATGCCCAATGTATTTCTCTACCAAGAGAAATTTTTATTAACTTTGTAATCCAAAGCCTCTGCTATTTCTATTTACTGCAGAACGAACTTCTCTTTTTTCATTCTCGTATTTCTTTTGTCACTGTTTTAGACACAATAGTGCACCGATTGCGTCGCAACTTTAGGTGTTTTATTTTAGCCATTATATCATTGTCGATGAAAGTAACATTGTGTTACTCTGCTAGAATTTAACTGAAAATGACTGTTTACAACATTTTTGCTTTTACGATAATTCTTTAAAGGATAATAAAGCAACACTAGTTATCAACCTAAATTTCTATTATATGATAGGAAAGTTTCAGGAAGAACACATTATATTTTTATTTTTTTTTTATATTTTACAATGATATAAACAATTTTATATCATACCGCAAATATTTCATAATAAAATAAAATAAAAATAAATATTTCAGTAATTTTCATACAATTAGGAAATTTATTGGAGCGACGATCTACCTAAGGCAGCTGCCATAACTGGATATGTGAAAATATATGAAAAGCTATGAAAATGACTGTTTACAACATTTTTACTGTTACAAAATTTAGTATATAAATATATTTATATACAAATTGTCGTAAAGATCATATAAGCATAGAATAGAGCATAGAATATAAGAATATATAAGCATAGAATAGAGCCACCCGGACTTCACGGAGTCAATAACAATTTATTATACACTAATAGTACTTTATTCAAAATATGTATATTTAAACAATATTAAACATGAAAATTATTTGATCCATTACACTTCACTTCAACGTAGCTTATGTGTAGGTTATTATTTATATAAAATCGAATCTCTATCTCACGTAACAGACTCTAGTCACAGGTATGTACACTACTTCCTTTATTGACTTCTGCAGTGTGCCACGCAAAGAAGTAATTTCCTCTACGTCACTAACATCTACTGACGTTCCTCGGTGTCAATTCACACTCTTGTCTGTCAATGGTTATAGGTATACGGGAAAATTACTATTATTTAAACAAGTTGTTTTCAGAATGAAATGAAAAGTAATTTAATACTTATTCGAGTCTTGTATTGTCTACATGCGATGTGGAGCTGCGATTTAAATCCAGCGCAATAGTGAAGCAAGTGTGAGTACAATAAAAAACTTATTTTTAATTTACAACATTAGCGCGCACGTGTGTGTCTGTGTCCGACTGTAAAATTTTTCAATTGTACAATTATATACAATTCTTACATTTAACGTTAAAACTTTTAATAAAAGTATAAGATAAACTTATTATACAATAAATAAGCTACTAATAATGATTTTTTTACAATCTATATGTATACAATATCAATAAACCGTAAAATACATAAATAAATTTTATTAACTGAGCAAATACAATATCATTTAAGAAGAATTGTGGTACGAACCAAGGGGGATAACTTTTACTAATCTATATATATATCTATATCATGAAGGACGTTAATTTATTTAAATAATATTAGTTTTATGGACACACAGCACTTCTGAATTCAGTGGCCAGTATACTTAAAAAAATATTAGGTATAAATGAAAATCACTATAAAAAAACACGGACAATTGTATAATTCAAAGAAAAGTCTTTATAATAAAATATCGTTATAATATATTATAAATAACATATTATAATATTATTATTAGTAAATTATTCAAAATGCACTTCATATAAAATGAATAAAGAAAATAATGCAGATATATATATGTTATATACGAAATATCGACTGGACATACTTACATACATATGTTCGGATATACAATAACTATTAAACTTGGACCTACGCCTCCATTTATACGAGCATAGTCGTTACAACTCCGACACACTTACTTGTACTCGTAAGCTAGGCGTCATACATAATGTCGTTGCTCTAAATCCATGGACTTGCAACTTTGATTAGACTCCTCCTTCACTGCTCCAGGGACACTGAATATCTCGTAAATGTTAACTGCGGGCTCAAATCTTTACTGGATAATAAAACAATACTAGTTATCAAACTAAATTTAATTATATGATAGGAAAGAAAGTTTCAGAAAGAACACACTCTATTTTATTGCCTTTTTTATATTATACAATGATTAAAATAATTTTAAATCATGCAGCAGATATTTCATAATAAAATAAAATAAAAATAAATATTTCAGAATTTTCATAAAATTGGGAAATTTATTGGAGCGACGATCAACTTAAGGTAGCTGCCAAATTTGTTGTGTGAAGATATATGAAAATCGGGCTAGGTAGCGCGTCGCGTCGGGCTAGGTAGGTAATGGTCGCGGGTTCGATTTCTCATCGCAATAATATATATATATATATATATATATATATATATATATATATATATATATATATATATATATATATATATATATATATATATATATATATATATATATATATATATATATATATGGCCCACCTATATTTCTTCCGAGGTTAATTTACTCACCAATCCGCAAGGGACAAGCAAGGCAAACTGCAAAAAATATGTAAACTTATAAAATTGAATCTTAATTCTGGTATAGCCCATAAATAGTTCATACAGTAGTGTAAAAATGCTCTTAATGTGTGTGTCAACACTAATGATATGACGTGAATATTGGACCTTAGTATTGAATACTAAAATAAGAACAATAAAGACTCGACTATTATACTTGAGAATGAGATTTGAATCAAGTGCTTCCAATATCGGATGATATGATATGTCCTAATCACTTAACCCATTGACCCTAATTTGATTGAAACGTCTCCGAATACACGCAATTCACCTGAAATGATGCAGATTCCAATTTTTTTTTTCAACTATTCCTTAGATTGAAAAAGAAATCCTTTTCGCTAAATCCGTAAGAATCGCTAATACCTTTTAAACGACCACGGATCCAGTGCATTTAACGTGTTAATAATAATTAATCAGCCAAGTGTGCATGTATTAAATATCCACCCCTGTCCAAGTTTCCACAACGTTGGCAATGAATAAACTTGTAACGGGTTCATCAACGGATGAACGAATAACGCTTCTCGGCTGACTAAACACTTTCAAAGCCTGCGCTGCCCTTATCATAAGAAACAGGTTACGTTATAACCCACATAAAAGTAAATATTAATAGTTCCCACTATGTTAAAAAAGTTCAAAATAGATTTATGGCTATTAATTGATTGATATAAAAACTATTTGCTTAAAAACTCCTTGTCATATATTTTTTATGGACGAGACAAATAAAATAACAAGCATGTCACCTGATGGCAATACCAACGGTACTGGATATGCGTTGTCTACCTTAGGGTAAGATATAAATGATTGAAGATCAAAAGGAAAAATGTAGGGCCAAGGGTTTGCAGGAGAACAGTAGCGAAGCTACTACCCAGAAGTTAGTTTTTGTAAAGTGTAGTACTATCATAAAAATGAGCACTTTGTCAAAAAAAATAACAGACATTTACTACAGGTACATTTCCGTTAAATTTGTTTGAGGCGAGGCTCTACCACAACTTTTACCTATAAAACAACAATCTCATAGGAATTTATTATATGTAATGTCTTGATGAGACAGATTCATTGAAAAAACGTTTAAATTCACCCATCAAAATAGATATACTTCACAACAAAGACAAAATTTACATATATTCACGCATCCAGTTTCTGCCAGCCGCCCCGCACAGATCGTCGCACAATTCAGCCGGGGGTATCCCTTTTGCCAAGACGCGGTCTTCAATCCATAACTCGTTTAGTCCAGCTGTTGCCTGATCTCCGACAAATGTAGTGCCTATGTCATGCAGTAGACTGCCGCGGGCTGTTGATTGATTGATATTTATATTTGTACTTAGAATAAAATCAGAAAAATACCACTATATCTACTTATTAAATTAAATAACTTCAATTTTAGTAAGTTTATTTTATTACTCATCATTTATTTTATTACTCATCAAATGCCTCTTGAATGCTGACGACCAGGTGTTGCTGGCTTCGTCGGAAAGAGTTGCAGGTGATGAATATAATGCATGGAGCTTTTGAAAGGAAAGGAATGAAGAACGTTAGTAAGACGAAAATGATGGTTTTTGAAAGGGAGGATACTACGACTCAGTGTGAGGTACTGATTGCAAGAGAAAAAGTTGAGCAAGTGAATGAGTTTATATATTTGGGGTCATTGTTTACAAGAGATGGAAAATGTGAAGGAGACATTGAAAGACGAGTGAAAGCTGATAATCAGGTTAATGGAGCCCTGCACTCCTTTATGAAAAGTCAGAATGTGTCTAAAACGGCCCGACTGGCGGTTCATCAGGGGGTGCTTGTTCAGACGCTAATATACGATAGTGAAAGTTGGGTTTGGCAGAAGAATCATGAAAGAAGACTGAATGCGGTGGAAATGAGAGCATTAAGAAGTATGTGTGGTGTAACCTTGAATGATAGAATAAAAAATGAGATATAAGAGAGGGATGTGGAGTAAAAGAAGGTGTCACGACAAAAGTTGAGAAAGGAATGCTCAGATGGTTTGGGCACATAGAGAGGAAAGATGAAAGACGACTGGCAAAAGAAATTTACATTGCGTATGTGGATGGAAGGGTCGATAGTGAAAGACCAAGGAATACATATGTTGACCAAGTAACTGAAGTTTTTAGCAAAGGCCAGATCAAGAGTACCCTTAACCGATGAGCTTGCATGAGGAGACTCATGAGTGTGGAGGAAGCAAGGAAAGTATGCCGTGATCGTTGCAGATGTAGATCTGTGGTCTCTGTCTACCCCTACGGGAAACAAGCGTGACGATAGGTATGTATTATGTTAGTCTCAATAAATAGGATAAATATTAAATAAGATAAATAATTAATACTAAGATCTAATGCGACAAAATCACATTTTGCTGCAAGTACGCAGTTTCCACGGACGTGGTATATTTGCTTGTTCATCTAGCACAATAAATGCATAATAACTAAAGTTCTAGAGAGCATACATTACACTTTCATTACACAGTCTTGCAGCAAACCGACGGATAATATAATAATAACTAGATATTTCGTTAAATGTCAAGTATTTGAAGCCACAGACATCCGTGAACGACAGGCTCACACCCATTATTGTGTCAGAACTCTATAGAATATTTAATGCCAAATCCTTCACACACAACTACTCAAACTATAATTTTGACGAATATCAGCTATAAATATTTAAATAAATGAGAGAACTATATATATATATATATATATATATATATATATATATATATATATATATATATATATATATATATATATATATATATATATATATATATATATATATATATATATATATATATATATATATATATATATATATATATATATATATATATATATATATATATATATATATATATATATATATATATATATATATATATATACATTTAAACATTAATAAATTTTATCATTTCAAATACATGTAAAACATGTAATTTTGTCTCTATTTTAACATCTTTAAAATAATATTCACTTCAAATTAAGTTATTTTTGCGGTAAAAGAGTAACATGTTCAACTATTACAATATCACACATTCTGGCTGCTTTCGAAGTCGATGGTCGTGTGTTCAATTACCACATTGGGATACATAGACATATGTATTGCCTAAGGGTATTGTATTTCTTTCGAATATGAGTGCCTGGCCAAGCGCCGCCTTAGATAAGCGTGGTGGGTTAATCTTTCAGTATTAGCAAAATCCATGCCTAGCTCATCTGTGAAAAAAAATCACGAATTCTGCTCACACCGAACATTTATCTTGTTTGTTAGAATAAAACACTTCAAAATGTAAAAACAAATATTTATTCTCCATGTAAATAAATTACTATTTTATTCAGCGCAAACACTAATTAAAAAAAGGGTATAAAACTAGGTACTTTACTGCCTTAACACTTGTTTTACAATTCATCGCAATTCCAATTATACATACATTTGTAACATATCTTGACACAAATGAAATGTCTCACATAACAATTTTCGATATTATAATAATAGAAAAAATACCCAATTGAATGCTCTCAAAAATAATGCACACAAAAGATAAAGTATAGAAAAAGATTTATTTGTGAAATTATAAAAGACGGAGTTAAAAATAGAGAAACACTCTTTCAAAATGATATTTAAGTTTTGGTCCAAATTTTTCCAAAATAAGCAAATATAATAAAAATGTGACCTTCACATGAATATAAAATCAGTAGATTAATGATTAATAATAATATCTACATTGTAAAATAACCATCAACGATACCTATGTTTCTACTGAGATGTTGAATGAGGATGTAGAAGTCTTATAAGCCTATTTAACCAGCGGTGACGTTGTTCTTCGCTACATGGTCGAATTTCTGTTGACTCGTCCGGAAAGTATGATGGAAAATGAGTGCTGAAATATATAAATATTAATAGTGAGATGAAATATGACTGATGTTCTCGCGATAAAAAACAACAGAAGCGTCAAATGCGCGATATATAGGTATTATTATATAGGGTGCCTCAAATATAAACGCAAACATATTGGATACTCGTCTAAATTCTCCCTGAACCAAACAAACAGACTACTGATTTGACTGAACTTTGAATTATTTTCCCCACTTGTCTCTTCCCTTCCATATTAGTTCCCTTTCCCTCCCATTACTTTTCTCTTCGGCTCCCATTACTTTACATCTTACCCGTAAATACACAATAGATTTTTATCTAATAGATTTTTATTTTAAAAATAGATTTTTATTTTAAAAATAGATTTTTATTTTAAAAATAGATTTTTATTTTAAAAATAGATTTTTATTTTAAAAATAGATTTTTATTTTAAAAATAGATTTTTATCTTAAAAATAGATTTTTATTTTAAAAATAGATTTTTATTTTTAACTACGAATAGACTAGAATATACACATATAGAATAGACTAAATCCTTTTTTTGTCGCATAAATATTGTTCTAACAGTTACACAACTAACGTTGCTATTTCCTTCGGCGGTAACACTATGTCATCGTAGAGCTTCTGTATTGTTAACTGACTTTTTCTCGCCGAACTAGTACTTTTGGAACTGTAACCACTTGAAGACGACCTTGTGAACAAAAATTAGTAAATATTAATACTTGTTATTTCACACACGAATTCATTATTATTAAATATTAATACTGAAATTCACATGTTTTACTTTTCTTCGTTCAATATTGACACGACTCTGGCGAGAAAACAGGCGATACCGATGCAAAAAAAAACTAATAAACTTTAAACGTGACAAATCGAAACACCTCAATTAAAACATTAAGTAGATATGTTTTATTGTGCTGTTTCTTGCGATTTGTAACCTGTAAACTGTTATTTTATAGAGATTTACTGATTATAACGACGACATCGTGTTTCGTAAATTATCTTTTATTAATTTTAATAGATATCTTATAATGTGTCATAAAATTAAATCATAAATTCGTAATTATTTATTCGATTATAAACATCGATTACAAACATTACGCCGAAATAATGATTAACACTACCTTTATTACAATGCTAGGACCGCTGTGAGCACGTATCTTGTCGCTTAACTATCAAACTCACCTATAAGAGTTGAGGTTAGTATTTGAACTTATCAACAGACAAAGCTTTAAAGATTTCCAAGTCTTTAAAACTTATTTTAGACGCCACTTAATCAGCGTGGTGACGAGGTTTCAATTTCCCAACATAGAAGAGAAAGATATGTTGTAGTAGAGAGTAAAACAACTGTTATTAATAGTAAAGACAACGATGAAGAATAGTGTACAGAAACCTATAAGAACTTTTTGTGTATGTGAACAATAAATGGTTACTTTGTAACACTAAAATTTACTCACATGGAAGCCTTTGATTTTCCGATTTCTTGAGCAGTTGGTAAGGGCCTCAACATGGTGTCAAATGTAGACCTAGACAATCCAATAATTCCTAATACAATGCCAAGTTGTTTTAAACTTTCCTCAGCTCCTGCTATCGCCTGCATCATATACAAGAGCCTGGGTGGTAACCTATTAAAAATTTGATAAACAAATTAGCTATTCTATTAAAATTAAAAGATACTATAACTAAAAATCAACCTAATTTGACCGTTACTTTGAGCTAACATACCAAAAAAGTATAATCGACAATACCTCAGTAATATAATAGAATCCAATCTGCTACACTGTTACATAATTGATAACATAAATGATCGATTTCTGAAATAATTTGCTTTGAAATATTATGAAAATTGTTGTATAAGAATTAAAGTCTATTTAACGAGCAAATACATTTTAGAGAAACTGTTTATCTAAACTGTAAGTATTAACTTGCCGCCGCTTGTACTGTAACCAAAAGTTAATAAAGTTATTGTAAAGAAAAAAAACCCTATTAAATAAACAACCACATTATGTAAGTAAAACCTCTTCAAAGTAAAATTTCTTCCCACGCATGTCATGTAAGGTGACTATGAAAGCAAATATCAGATGGACAAGCGTCTACTTGGGAATAAAAGTCTGCAAACATTTTAAAATAGGCCAATTTTCAGCAGTGAGAAAATGTAATATTACAACCTAAACTTACTGTGAATATTTGATAACTCCAAGGCCCATTAGGCGATAATCTATGTCTCTATGACAGAACACTTCGTTCATCAACGGTGAACGGGTATTTAGTTTCTTGTCGTGGCGGACACAATGACCCAAAAGCGTTTCTCGTTCTTCCTTTACCATCTTCGCCACGTAATTCGTGCGCAGCGTGTGCTCTACGGCGTTGAACGTTTCCGACTTGAAGATTCGATTCACTTCTAGTTCTGATGAAGTAAATATAATATTTACAATCACCAAAATTGACAACCATTTGAGAAGACGAGTAGAATGGAGACTGGGTCTTAGCAAACGTAGTGTGGAGTCTCCGGACAAATGGAGCGACAATCTGAGCAGGACGACTGGCAGAAACTGAAGATTGTGCTAGGCGCATCTTGGAAGAAGCCGATGTCTAGCAATGAACTGTCATAGGCTATATTTAAGATGATGATTACAATGAGGGTAATGATAAACATAATTAATATATTTTATTTATATTACAGATGATTATTAATCATATACATATGTATGATGTTATTAGAGTATAATAGTCTGTAAAATTACAATCAGAGGAAAAATAGAAGAGAACTTTATTAAGAATATGTGTAGAAATTATAAATTAAACTATATTTTTACAGTCCATTTACGTCCCACTAATAGATCACTCTATTTCTTGAGGAATGGAAACTAACCCCAGTTCAGAAATCCAACCCGCGACCGTTGGCACCAAAAGCAGTAGCATCGTCACTGAGCCAATTAGATCGTCACAACTTAAAGCATATAAATTATACACCGTCTCCAATATCTGATTAAGAATAGCCATTCAAGGCTATGTACAGGTATGAATGTGATATACGAACGACCAGTCTTATACTTAGGCACCAACATACCAGCATCTCACCTAACATAGTATTAAAAACAGCCTGTGTAACTTAGTATGCTTCAATATATTCGTATACCTAAAATGGGATCATTTCTTCTTTTTTATTTACGTATTAGTTTAATAAGAAAAAGCGTATATTTACGTTATTTTACCTATTTGATTAAACGACTTGCGACCTAACGCCAACCAGACTATTTGAACACACATACGCAACATCGTTTCAAAAAGTCGGGCATCCTTGTCCGCTAAAGATTTCCTCTTCTTCTGTGGTCCCATATGATGAAATTTTCTCGTATCACCGCCACCTTTACAATTTAAAAAGCACGCATTAAAATAGATGATTTTGATATTACTATCAATTTAGAGGTGATAGAATTACATTAGTATCTACGAATAGGCTGGCTCAACCAGGAAAGGAACACACCATCACAGAATATCATCTACAAATACCAGCACTTGTACCGCGTTTCCTATAGTAAGTCCAGGGATCCGGAGGCCTAATTCCTATCCTTCTCCTTCACCTCCCATTATTCACATTCTTACCTTAAGGTAAGCAACGCATCTGTACATACATATTTGTTGCTTTCTCGTTTGCCTGTAGCCTCCATTCCAAAAGAAATATGAATCCATTATAAAAGAGAATATTTGAAATACGAACTATTGGTTTCCTAAAACTATTAGATATTTAATAAAAAATTAAGAGTATACGAACGTGCGTACTCCATATTTATTTTCTTTTACGCCCTAAACACAGATTTTGTATAAACTATTATATTTTTTATAAGGACGAGAAAGGCGGACGAGCAAGCAGATCATCTAAGGGTAAGTAAACAAGTAAGTCAGTCTTGAGTTTTATAACTCAGAAGCTGTTCAAGTTGCAAGAGTGTTACTTCCCCGAACGAGCCGTCTAATTAGCGCTGCAAATATTTGACAAAAATTTTAAATCCTTTGAAATGCTTGGTAACAAAAAACTTTGGAGAGACATTTGCTAGTATTATAAATAAAACTGATAGTATAATATATGTTTCAGTATGTTTGATTAAAAACAGACCAATGATCATTGTGGTATATTCCTTTGCTACCAAAACTCGTAAATCACATAGATCGTCTCGGAATCCTCTTTCGACTACGTCGCATTGTGGTGTACGAACTTTTGCATCCAACTCTAAAATACGTTTAGACATTTCATCGGCGATCTGAAAATATTATGATAAACAATAATACGTTTCTCTTTATACGTAAAAGCAAGTAATATGTATATTTTTTATAATTATATAAATGTTATATTGATTGATGATGCTTCCGGTACTATTCTAGACATCGAAACGGAAGTACCCACAACGATGGAAATATCGGAAGCCATCACGCAACTGAAAGTGGGGTAATATATAATAAAATTAAAAGGCATTAAATTGCGTGCCTTTTAATTTATTCAAAACAAATTAAATCAAGATTATTATTCAACTCTAATTGATTTTCATGACTGTACGAGCCCTTTTTTGTCCAAATGGGACATATTTGGACAAAAAAGGGCTGGTAAGTAAGGTGCCTCACAGCTTCTACATGAATGGACGTTAACCCACCACGCTTGTCCAAGGTGAACCGAGCCTTTTATACATTTGGATTTTATACAACATTTCATAATGTTAATAGTCGCAGAATAAATTTCTCTTACGTATATTACCTGTAAATAATACTGGCAGTAGAAAATAAGTGCGCGGATAAATCTTTCAGTTGTGGGTAGATGCAGCATATTTATTAACATGGGGCTTAAAATATTCACGGGTGCCGTGTACAAAGCGATATCTTTCACATCCTGTAAATCAGTTATTTCATGCTCTTTGCAGTTATTTATTTGACAACGCTGATGGTACATATACATATTACATGCAGAAGAACTTTTATTTAAAATATCCTCATAACATACCCTGAGTAGATTATTCCATACAATTCTCAGGTAGAGTTAGGTTTATTTATGTGAAATAAAAGGATTTCACGATTAAAATCTCACATACGAGTACAAAAGGAAGACTTTTTAATCTAAATTGATTAAAATCATATTATTAATAATAAAATATATTCATTTCTCATTACATATATTATAAATACATACATTTAGAAGCTTGCTTGCCAGACGGCTTGATTCCGGAACAAAAATATAGTGATTTTTATTATACATTTTTTCTGTTCCGTTCAGTATAAGTAAATCATTGTGTTGAAATAAACACAATGAGTGCAATTTATAAAAGAACTGAACATAAAAATGTTAAGTAAAGTTTTCATCATTCATATCAATATATTATAAATAAATATTATATACTACCTGCAAAGTGATAACTTCAGGTTGTCCGGGTTTTAATTTTCTTTGATAGCGCCGTCTAAATCGAATCTGTTAAAAATATAACATGTAAGCTATGTCCTTACTTATTTTAAAATAATTCAATCGTTTATATTTATTTTTTTCCCGAATTATATAACAATTTGCATGTAAAATAAAAGACATTGCACAACATTGTTGAAGTACATAAGTAACAACCATCTGTTTTTTTATTATTAGCATATTTCCTCCATTGTTACATTTCACCGCACATCATACTATTTATAAACTCATTATTTAGGTTTAGTAATTAGGATTTAAGCCAACACCTCTTAAATGTAAGGGAGGCTAATTTCCAACAGTATTACGTCTCTCATAATGATACTGATATCTACATTCAAACTATACCATAAACATACATTTAAAATTATTTTATAAATTAAAGTGTGATCGTAATGTGTTGCTCACATTATGCATCGCTAATTTTCTGTTTAATATGTAAAAATAAAACTAGACTACTAAATTTGTGATTCCAACGTTCATCGTCACCTGTTCAATAAGATCCACGTCGTCTCTAAATTCCACGGTTCCCGTGGGCGCTTTGATCGGTATTTGAAAAGTTTCTACTGGTCTAGGTGGGAGATCACTGCAATATTAATAATAACATTCAGGAGTAGTCCTCTGGGGAGGTCGATATACGACGTGTCTAACTTGTCAATTTCAGATAAAACGCAAGTAATAAGCAAATGCCGACGTTCGAATGTAATCAAAAGAGATAAACAAACAATAATTACTACAATTTGTAATGATGATTTGTCCAAATACTTGTATTTGAGCAAATCATCATTAAGTGATGAAAATGTATTCATACAAGCTCTGTTTCACCACCTAATTAAAATCGATCAATACAACAATACCTTTTTTGTTTGTAATATACCATTTAAATAATAAACATACAATTTAACGAGAAATCCACATGAACGTTCACACCATGATTGAGTTGCTGTTAGGATTCGTATCCATAAAAATAATAACAATCTCATATTTATTTTTACTATTTAAATTTCAAATGATAATTTCACAAATCTCCATTTCCGTACAACTGTTTTTTTTACCTGACAAAAATCAGTGCTTTTGTAGATTCATCCCATACCCAATGTCCATCATCATACAAACCGCCAAATCCACCTTCCTCTTCTTCATCTGCCATTTTTCATTTGATTGTAGCAAAATATTATCAATAATTAACAATGTAATATCAGTACGAACGAGAATATATTTTAAGAAATGAATGTAAAATTCGTGTAGAACATATTCCAATCGCAAACTGTTAGTGATGACTGAGCATCAATACCACAGAGCAAGTAATTACTAAGTATCAATACTAATTAATTTTGACAATGAATATGGCCATCAATTTAATGAGACAAAAAGTTTTTATATTTTGTTATTTCTCATAAATCAATGCTTGATTAATATGGCATACCTGTATGTATGTACATATGAGAACTAAATAACTATCCATATTGAGTCAGAATTCGTATTAATTTCAAAAATTAAGGTAGACTTCGAGCTATCCTACACAGCCTACAGCACATAAAATATCTTCGATATGTTGAAGAAGCGAGTTAATTGGCGTGACATTAGGCTTACTACACAGAATATATATCACTATTCTCAAATTATCATTAGCATAGTTCGCGAACTTTAAAGCTTTTTTCAGATGTTTCTTTTTATTCTTAAGCTTTTAAGTATCCATTTGCAAGTAGCCGTCAAACGTAGACCGTCACTGTATCTAGCCGAGGTACGATATACTACATTTGCACAAACGTGGTCTCTATTATTTCAGCACCAAGACTTAACAGTTTTCAAAAAATACGATCAGGCTATTGCTACTTTACTCTGGTAACTCAGAAACGCAACAGCTACTGAAACGCTAAAGTTTTTCAACCAAACAACTATTTACTTTCAATTTATTATGCCCACTTATAATGCGGTATGACATGATTTATGTTAGCAAATTTAAGTTTAAAGTAAATTCATATTCAAAGCTAGTGGCAAACAAATCGCGTCCCTCGTCCCGTATATTTATAAGAACTATTCTAAAAAACTTTTTAGCGCCGTCTTTTAGTAGTCTTTTTTAAATCACTACCTGCAGATCGCACAACGAACGTACATATATTAGTCCGTCTAACAACACTACAGAAATTATTCGAAAGTTTTTATAATCTTATCTAATATATATTAAGTTATATTTTTATTAAATTATCTTACATAATGTACCTTCAAGTGGATACGTTATTCGACGACGACGACTGAAACTTGCGAATTACAATTTTCACCGCGCGTGTTTGTAAGTTTCACAAAATTTACGACATCATCGATAAGTTCTTCCCGACACCACTGAATATAAAATTATGTAAATGTTGCAAGTGCAGTAACTTCAAACCCTAAAACTTACAAAATATTTTAAGTTATTACCGATTCGAGATGGACCCTCAGTGTGAATACGAAATATTCAGCTTCTCTACGAGAATTGATAAAACTGAATTGAAAGCAGTTAAGAATATATTCGTTTCCTATTTAAATTTACAACATCAAACTGTACGAAAATAAATACTTGTGCAATAATAGCTTTTTTTAGAAGTTATATATATATATCACCTTAATTAATCGTATGTGTGGGATATAAAAATATAACAATAATAAAGATCGTGCTTGGTCTTACTTTATTTACAATAAAAAAATACTGCTACTTGTAAAATAATGCGCGCGACTAAACAGAAATTTAGGCCTTAATAAAGTCTTCATGTCACTTTCATGTGTTTTATGCTTGAGCTGTGTTGTCTTTTAAACACACATGATTTCAAATGTGTACATATATATATTGCTAGATAAATAAACTGAGAGGGAACAAGTGAGCCAAGTGTATTAACTCATTGAATTGGCGCTCACGAGCGAATGGCCACACAAGACTGCGATGGGCAGCTTTGATCGTGTGCGCTGTGGCATGTGATTAAATGAGCCTCAAGCTGACAGAGTTTAAGCATACGTTGGCGCTTGCTATACATAAAAGGCGACTGGAACTTTACATGTATTACTATAAAAAATATTACAATATATTTTTATTCAAAATTTCTCATCATCAGCTTGCGACGGACCACTCCATAGCAATAGGCCTACTCGAGGCGTTCTTCCATAGCCTGGCTCACACATCTACTCTCTATCACTTAAAGTTTACAGTGTTATTGATAACTTTCTTCTAAATCTTCGTTTATAAAATGTACCAACGATGACATCCTCTTGACTCATTACATACTTTGGTAAAAACCTACTGAACGGCCTCATTTTCTCCACTTCTCTATTTTTGTTTATCGATTGTTAACTTAAGTAATTCATTGCTATATTCTTATATAATTTCATAGGCTTCCATCTCCCATCCGAATAATAATCATTGAAATGAATTACTATGAGATTCTTGGCATAGAACAAATACAATGTAGAAGAAATTTACTTGACTTCGAGAAATTTTTCATACAAATCTGAAAAACCATGTCTTGGTATTTGTCTTGTTTTTTATGTTATACTATTCTCTTAGCTATCTGAACATAAACTACACTTTCAAGATACTAATATTCATATAAAAGTAAATTATTTTAAAATATACCTTCGTATACACGTAAGTGTTTGTCCATATAGGTTAACAAAACAACGATTATCAAATCGAAATGAGCAACTCTTTCCACTTCATTTCACTTTTATTCCCAAACTTCTGATCCGATGAATCGGACGATTAAATCGTATCGTACATATATATGAAAAATTATACGACATGAAATATATAAATGTAAGCAGCACGGTATAATCACTTTCTCTAGCATCGATCCTTATTTTCTTCAAGGGTCAAAATTAAAAAATCTGCCGTAGACATTTTAATTGACGGTATCGCCGTTAGGTTGGATGTTGCGCCACATACACAAACAAACACGCACGCATCAAGTATCCCAACTGGTGGTAGATTAAGAAAATAATCAACGATTAAAAGGCAGTTTTAAAGTCCTTTTTAAGCAAAATTAATGTATATCATAGAAATTTTAAAGAGATTACAAAACTAGATACAATAACATGTGAAAAGGTTTTAAAATTAGCCAGCATGGCCAAGCGGACTTGTTTTGAGTTTTCAGATTAAACTTCAAAAACTTTAGATCTGGAAATAGTGACAGCCATTCATATTTCAGGTTTGACTTTCTAATCTGCGATTCCACTTTGATTTTTGAGTCAACAATTTTTATTCACAGTCCAAATTCATCATCAGCCTGCGATAGTCTACTCTTGGATTTGGTAAGCAGGCCGCTTAACTCAAATGTACTTGTTTACTACGCTACGCTAACTCATTGATCTATTGTGTGACTTTGCCTCCAATACGAGAAAACCTAACACCTGATCAAAGTATTGAGCGGTTTCTCGCCAGTTGATTGCTAGAAACCAATCAAAATCGGCGACCACTGCATTGCTCCACCAATACCAGGGTCAGCAGAACGGATGTCGACCGGTCGGTATTCCCAAGTATGCTCTTTCGGCAGAACGATCCTGTCTAGTCTAGTTGGTGACAAAGATAAATTGAAATTCAATTTATGTTCATGTTTTAAAAATGTTTTAAAATATCAAATGTTTTATATTAACAATCAAATGTTTTAAAATAAAGTATAATCCTAATTTCATTAATTAGTTAGTTCAACTGAGTATATTATGATTAATGTTAACTACATTACGTTTTGGCGATACTTTGCTGAAATCCATTACTATGTAAGTCTTATTGTTGTATGTAACTTAACTGTTGTCTTCCGTAGAGTCTACTATACCTGATGATGTCCCGTGTTGCGGCGAAACACGCGTCGTGTACATTGTGGAAAAGTGGTGGTGTGTGTTTGGTGTTGTTCATAGTTGATGGGAAGTGGAGAGCTGCTGGCGGGCGTTCTTCGGTAAAATTTAGTTTAAGTTCCCTGTAAATCCACTTCTTCCAGTAAAAAACACAATACTATTCTTCTATTTTTGTTTGCTTGTCGGGAATATTAGCTAAATAAAAATTCTGACATTCACATACGTAATAATATTACAATTAAAAAAATAATCTAGTTTTTATGAAAATAATATAATTAGTTAAGTTAAATAGGGAAAATTAATACAATTTCAATTTCAAAAATTACTGTAACTAAAAAATGTAATAAAAAAGATGAGTTAACGGTGTTTATAATGGTATCCGTCAAAAGCTCTTGAATTTCGCATTCTTTAAGACTCTCAGCTTCTATCCCGTCTACACTTTTGGCGGAGGGTCTTTCGCAGGATTTTCCTTTCGGTGACGACTCAACTCAAACACAGTTTTAAATTTATACCTGTCTCTGTTGATCTATCCATCTATTTGCATGTCCATCTATCTCCTTAATAAATTCTTGAAATTGGCTCTAATATTAATAAATAAGTACAAATTCAATGGGAATACTTTTTTCTACAGGAAACTATAATTGTTCTAGATTTCGTTTTTATTATATATCAACCCTATTTATATATTAAAATACTACATTATTTTTACACATTATTTAACTTTTTTATTTTCCTCATTAGGACATACGCGTACCTTACTGAGGTTGAACGTTAGAAAGTAATAATAATATTTCATCCAAAAATACATAACACCTAGAGCACAATACACCGATGTGATCATTAAAGGTAAAAAGGGCAAAGTTTTGTTCAAACCTAGAGAAACGTGGAACACATTCTCATATAAACATACTAATATCAGTCCGTATAAATACAATGACTCAAAACGATTTAGCATCGGTAAACGTAAAAAGCCTCTCCTTTTTATTTTTTTTAATTTAGGAACTTCGTATAAGCGTGGTAAGTGTCCAAATATGATTGCACAGTGAGTTAATAACAAAAATATTTTTATTGAAAGTAGATTTTTCGGGTAAAGTAGCGGAAACAGCGAATAGTGGCCGACCGTGGAGAGAAATAAAAATAACTTGCAATCCACATCTCCCAAAACTGCCAAAAAACTGAAACAAACAATATATTATTATACTATTTTAAATTTAGATAGAAAGATTGACTAATTTATTTCTCTCTGCAGCAAAAATCATTAATACTCATTAAATTATTACATAATCAACAGTACATACACAGATGGAAATGGGCGATGACTCAGACAAAACCTCCACTCATTGAGCAGAGAAACTGATTTTCTGCCACCGTTCGACCCTCACGGAAATGCAGTTCAGCGCAACTTGAGAAACACGAGTCCCATATGTATACTTGATCAACCCCACATATAAACCTACAATCTATAATCAAGCATACACTACATATCTACATAAGAATAAAAAAAATCAGTGACAATAGCAACACTGCTGAAATCTATCTGTTATAACTTGTTGTAACATGTTTGATAATTAAGTAACATAGCCTTATAATTTTTTGAACGTAATGTCACTTTTAAGGCACCTTATTAATTTAATTTATGGAGAATATTTTAAATCCTATATCGCCATCAACTTGCGGCAGTCTACTACTGGATAAAGGACCCCACCAATACGCACCACTTAGCCCGGTTACATGTATATATACCGCGCGCATATATATTTACATGTATTAACTTCACAAGAGGAAGAAGAGATGTATTTCCAACTAAGCTAACTTCTATAAGCTAAAAGAGAGCCTTTTACTTTAAGAACTGCAATCTCTTTCCAACAAACGAAACTTCCATAATCTACAATAGAGAAGAGCATTTTCCGTGCTAAGTTAGGTCGCTTCGCTTTGTTGTAGAACAGGAACTGTTTTTGCCGTTTGAAGATAACAGTTGTTATTACTTCTAAAAACTTGTTTTTACTATTCCGTTTAATGTGCCTCAATTCAAGTTCAAGCAACAATTACTTTGTTAGCAAGCAACAATTGTTTGTTGTTGTAGACATTTAAATTATTTATGGAAAATGATACATTAATCTTACCTCAAAGGAATAAGTATCATGAGTATAGCTTTCTCGTGAACATGCCAACCAAATATAAACGAACAGCTTGCGCAAATAGTGAGACATCTGTAACCAAAACAAAAATATAAATGCACCAGATTTCATATTTCTAAATTTTCCAAAACATTCGTATTTTTTTTAGAATCTGTTATATAATAACAGAGAAATTTTTAGTGCAAAGTATTATATTGCAGGTATCTTATTGCTAATGTCGAAATCATATAATTTATTTTTTTAAGAAAATAAATGATGAGCAAAATATGAACTTTTAAGGTGCAACTTAAAGTTTAAATGTTTGAGAAAAAAACGTTAGTGTAGGTTGATGATATTAAGCTAAGTTTTGTTAGTTTTTAAATCTATGTATGAAATATAGTAAATTACTGTTATGCAATCGTTAATGCTTTACTTTTAAAGCCAAGGGTTGCGCGGGTTCAATTTCTATATCAATACAAATATCAAAGATTAAATAGCTTACAGATATGTAAGCTATTTAATCTTTGATATTTGCACCTTTGCGCCTTTTACCCGGAATGACCCTATAGTGATAAGGATGCTAGTTGCAGATTACATAGTAGTCCAATTATATCTCACCGTGATAAGTATTTATAACTACAAACCTCACAAAACTTAGGTTTCGATAATGTTTATCAGCACCAAGATGCCACAGTTTAATTAATGCGGGCAACATTGACAGCACTGTTAATATGAATGTTATGCTTGGTTTCACTGATGGAAAAACTACATGGTCGTACTCTTGTACCAAACCTCCGGTCATAGATGCCTTTACTTTTATAACTTCTACTCCAACTTTAGGCACTGAAAATAAAATATTTCAATTGATAAAATTAACTAACAATTTTAACATTTGAAATGTGTCAATGAATCGCACCATGCATCTTTTTCAAAGAGATTATTCATCTTTTTACTTTACGTCCTATGTCAGTTTCACTAATATTATATCTATATATAGTATTACAAGTGGTTTTAGATAATATTTACTTACTTAGATGTTGTAAAATTTTATCACCAAAATTGTACAAAGCCCAAAAGTTTGGCGCCCAATATGCATGACATAATCCTCTCTTGAATGGAAATAATCTTGAAAACACCTAAAAACAAATAATTTTTCATATAGATAAATGGTGAATAATAATGGAACTCTCAAGTAGTATTTAATTACATTTCAATGAAATTAAATATTAAAATAATTAATACATGTTTTACCTGAGGCAAATGATGCATAAACGGTCCAAAAGACAATGTAAAAACTGAAATAACTATAAATCCCAATTTTAACATGTTTTTTATAGAGAATGAATACCACGGAATATGAATTCCATCCGTAGATGATACCGTAAAGCAATATGCACGCAACAAATGGACTACATACGCTGGCGCCACATACAAAAATATGTGCTTTAAATTAAGTAATACAGCAAACCAGAACGCTCCTTGCAAATAATTTCTCTAAAACAAAAAATATATACTTTTATACATAAATCATTTTTCATTAGAAATTTCTATTTTAACTTTTTAACAATTTTGAAGAATTTTTGGAGTTCATTATTTTTTTAGAATACAGTTGTGAAATTTAGAGAACTCACATTACTTCCCATGATAGTTTGCGTAAAGGCTTTCTTCAAAAATACTTCAATAATTTCTTCAAAAAAAAAACACTTTAAATCTGCTATACAGATGATATCTATGGTGATCGCTACCGGGACCGCCTTCTAGAGAATTAAAAAGCTTATCGAACTTAAAGTCTACTCATATTAGGACACCAAACTAGAGTCACAGCTACAAGTTACTAAAATTGGAATTGGAGAAGCCACCTAATAATATCGTAGCGCTGCTGCGAACCAGGCAACCTAACTCGCTTGTCCGAAGAGTGGAACGAGACATGAAGTACCTAGACCTCGTTCTTGATAGTTGTTCGAGCTTGAAGACCACGACGAGGCGCTCGTTGTCTGGACATGTTCTAGTCTGAACGATCGATATACGAGGGTTGTATAGTCCGTCGACATATACGTGACCCTATATAGACGAAAAGGCAAAATGCAAAAAGCCGGCGCAGAGGGACCACTAGGCAAATACCGTAGTACGTTAATCAAGGGGTACAACCACTCTTTGTTCCATGCCTAAATAATCTGGGAAACATGAAATAAAGTTCATTTTTAACCAACATTCACACATTCATACCAATACAAATAGACATGCAAATATCGATGGGATGTTTGACGACCGAATTCTGCGCGTGGAAATTCGAGTAAGGATTGAGCAATAATCCTTCTGGATCATTACGATACGGATGTCTAAGGGGACCAAAATAAAACAGATGCTAGGCTAATCTGTGAGGTCCCATATAAATGGATATTTGTCGTTATCATTTGTCACTGTCTTCTTTTTAAGAAAAAATCAATTATTTATTGCCTAAGCCTAATAACTTACTCTAAATTCATCAATTCGTAGTAGTTGATTTAAAACTACAATTTTTATTTAAAATAAATGTTCATGACAATAGGATTTTAAAGATATGAAATTCCTTACCTGAATTATCTGTGATATTGAATACATTAGAAAACCAAATAAGAATCCATTGTACTGAAAATGAATATGATCTACCATCAACAACCCAGGGTTTGACACCAACAAAACAAACACTAAGAGCCTTCCATTCTCTATAAGATTAGTGCAGCTAAAATAAAACAGTAATCTAAATTATAATTCTTATTTTGATAATTTTGAATAAAATATTTATATATAGGTATTTTCTTTCTTATAAATAAAGGTATTTTGAGCGTTGTTTTTTCGCCTGTGAACAACTGCTCCAGTGAAGGGTTTCGTTCATTATATCGTGACAGGTAATTAAAATTAGATTCATTACAGCAATCCAAAGAAAAGAATGACATGGAGACTGCCCGGTCATGCTTCTATGTCGTCAGATCACAAATCACAATACGAGCAAAGGCTCGAAAATGTGATTCTACTGTATGACAACGCTCGGCCTCATGTTGCCAAACCTGGGAAAACTTACATGGAAATACCCAAATGGGAAGTACCCCATCCACCATTCTCCCCATGTATTGCACCGTATGATTATTACTTGTTTCGTTCGACGGCACATGATCTGGCTGATTAGCAGTTCCATTCATTTGAAGACATCGAAAAATAGCTTGATTCGTTGATAAGCTCAAAAGCTTTTATTGTAACAGTATTCGACCTCTGCCATAAAGATGGGCAAAAGTTGTAGCTAGCAATGGGCAATACTTTGAATATATATGTAAGCATTTTTGCACAATAAGTTCCATTTTTATAAAAATAAACAGCGAGAAGTTAGTTGCACAGCTAATATTAACTTAAGTTCTTACGCATTATTTTTTTTTTTAAATATATTCACGCCTATCCCCCGCAGGGGTTGGCAGAGACCACAGAGCTCCATCCGCTGCCATTCATCGCAGCGAAACGGCTCGTCATTGGTCGCTTTTCGCCCTCGTGAGAATCAGGACGAGACGGGTGGCGAACCACGTCGCCGTCATTTTCGACAAATTAGGTATATTAAATTCGTCTTTAGTGAATCCCACGAGCCGCAAGGGAGGATGGAGGTCAGCCCCAGCAGAGCCCTGCATGCTGAGGTAAGGCACCATAGTTCCCGGGGGAGCCCGACCCCGGAACGATTGACACGCTTACGACTAGGCTCGCCCCTAGCCACGCATCCATTAGCACGGCAGACCGTGGATTGGCGGAGAGGAAGGAAAAGGATAGAGAAGAAAGAAAGGGGCAGGAAAGGAAATGCAGATTGGGGGAGTTACCAGACTCGGAATAAACATTTAAAAATCCATATAAATATTTATTCCGATGTGGGAATCGAACCCGCCATTATTTGAACATCTTTATTAAGCCAGTTTGTTGAAATATATGATTATTATAAAGTAATATTAAAAATGTACTAACATAAAAACCAAATTAAGTACTAAAACCCAAATAATAAAGATAAATCGTAACAGATATCATCATCATCATCAACAGCCTGCGGCAGTCCACTGCTGGACATAGGCCTCCCCCATGGAGCAAGATAAGGTAACAGATATAAATAATGAAAATTTTAAAAAGACTTCACTTGTCCCATATCCAAAGGCAATATGTCCCAAATTTAAACATCTGTTCCATGAAAAATTTAATACAATTGGCAGGCATTTTGAACATAGTATTTTTTAATGTTCTATAATATAATTTTTAATAATCTTCATGATAAAAAGATTTCTGACTTACTTTGATCTTTAAATATTATTTATTCACTATCATTGGTTTATAAACAATGATAATCGTAAAAAGCAATATCTCTTCTATTAGAGACTAAATAATAATCCACAGAATATAAAATTTACGATTTAAATTAATACTAACCTTTTCACACTAAAAATAAAAATTAAATCTAATACAATAACTGATAATTTTTGGAATAAAATTGTCATTTGTGAATCATAATTTAAATTTTTCACTTTTACTATTTCGGGATCAAAATATTGGGCTACATAGGAGAGGCCACATTCAACCCATGCAAAGAATGGAGGGTAGTCAAGCGTCCATTCTGATGTTTTATCATAATACCATTGATGGAAAGAAAGATTATGTGTTACTGCCAGCCAATTTCTGTGTACTTCAAAATCCGTAGAGTGGCTGCAAATTATAATGTCTTATCATTAAATTATCACAAGTAATATATATAATAATAGTCAGATGAACTTTCTTTTACTTACTAGAGCGGTACAAAAATCATTTTAATTGCAATTAGTATCATTACAATTTGGTTAATCATTTTGACTGAACCTTAATTAAATTTAAGGACTCTGAACTTAGATGGGTTTGTAATGGACAATGAAAATATACTTAAAACTTTTCTCAAAGATATTTAATTAGTTTCGGTAGTATTCAATAAGTTTCGGTTTAATTTAATTCAAACACTCAAAACCAAACATTGACATGTTATCAAATTATTAACTAATTTGACATTGACGTAATGAGTGTTGTCTTTCTTACAAGTAAAATAACATCAAGTATCTTGAAATGGAAGTTTAGCTTTTCAGGACACTTCTTAATAAAATGGCAGCCGTATTACCAAAACCTGCATGGAGTTTTACAAGCAAGTTAAAAAGACATGATACATGCATTTATTTGATTTCACTTCACTTCGACGCCTAAATTAAATTTATACAACTGATAATAATAAAAGATTATAAAAATGAAATTTCTCTACAACGCTGAACGGTGCCACGTTAGCTTCATCATTCTTGTGAGTTATTTAATCACAATATCGCAGTCGATGGGTGAACAACGCACATTCGCTATCGAAGCGTATTTCAAGATCAATGATTCGTATGCAGTTGCACTTCAAAATTTTGCTCGCGTTATAGTATTCGACGATTATGTGAAACCTCAAGTGAAAATTTGGTCATGGGTACGAAGATTTTAGTCAACAAATTCAACAGAAAATAACCCATGTCTAGAACCCAGCCAGACGTCGAGAATAAATGAAGATATTGAACTTGTCGCCAACAGTTTGTATTTGCACATTTGCAAGGTCGTTAAAAAGCGACTGCCCTGCCTTATAAAAAGTATTGTGCATGAAACATTAAGAAGGATCTAAAATTTTACCCTGACAGAAATCAAATTACGCATATTGATTTAAATTAAGCATAAAGATTTTAATTTACTGAAAATATTCTGCGAGAGAATGTTAGAACGATTTCGTACGTGAGATATTTTTCAGAGTGATGAAGTCCGCTTTTATTTGAACGGAAGCGTCAATAAACAGAATCACTGTTTTCGGTCATCTAAAGAACAGAACAGAACGCTCATTTATAATATCAGAAGTCATTTCCCAAAGTAACGGTTTGGTATGCATTGTCAATTGTTATTGTCAAGTCGAATAATCTGATCGTATATTTATGAAAATCGTCAAGAGCAAGGAATTACTGTGAACGGAGGTTCTTATCAGTGCATGCTTACTGATTATTTTCTGTCAATATTAAAAGAACATGACTACACTCCACGGTTTCAATAAAATGGTGCCATGCCTCACACTTTTAGAAACCATGGAGCGTGATTTCTACCCTAACAAATGAATAAGCCGTTTCAACGATATTCCTTGGTCCCCCAGGTCGCTAAATCTTACTCCTATGAACTTTTTTCTTCGTGGGGGTACCTCAAAAGTAGTCTTTTAAACAAACCAGACGATCATCATAGCACTAAAAAAAATATCGTCGGAGATTAACGGCATTCAAACGTCACAACTTAAACAAATGGCACAGAATACTATGGTTGTATATTCCAATATTGTGCCCGATGTGGAGGTAAACATTTTGACAAAATAAATTTTAAAAATAAAAAAAATCTCTTAGTAATACATATTGAATTTGTATTTATCTCCTTTGTAGTTTTTCTTAGTGCCATGTTTGAACATCTAATTCAGCTAACAGGCACTGTAGAAACCCCACTTTATGTATAGTAATAGATAATGTGTTCATAACATTGATTTTTCCAATTGTCGATTCAAATGATATCGATTCAAATTCTAATGACGTTATTCAAAAGATCATCGACATCTCTTAAAGTACAATAGCTTCACGCATAATTTGTTAAATACGTTTATTTTAATTAAAATAGTGTTCCCTAATTTAAAAAACCAAAAAATCAACAATGGCTATTTTACATAGAGCTCTTTTCACATGGTTTATATTTTTAGTTTTCCTAATTTTACTTTGCCTTAGATTGGAATCCAGAACACATTGGAATTGGTTCATAGTTTTTATTCCAATGTGGGTTTATGACAGTATTTTATTGATATATGTGCTATTTCACATGGTGTCACATTGTAGAAATGGAATTGAAAGATTCAGAGGAACTATAAACAAAAATGTTTGGTATATAGCAGCAATAGGACTAAAGATGGCAGCGCAGATAATAATATGTATAAAATTGGAATATACAAACGTGAATCTCCCTATTTACTTGGTTATGACTCCTATTTGGATGTTGTTACCTGTACTTTGTGTTGAAGTTTTCATGCACCTAATAAAACACTCAAGCAGAAGTAGTAGATATTAAATTGATACAAAATTAATTTGTATTTTTCAACAAGTAAATACTTGAAACTATGTATATTATAGAGATTGTGAAGACATGTGACCTCACAAATAAAGATAATTTTAAATTTGGCACTCATTCAATGTCACTGTTGGTGTGTTTGAAGCGTAACAAAAATTTACAAGTTGTGACAAATGATGTAACTATTCCATTAAAGGCTTCTAACAATTATAACCAAAATGTCATTTGAAATCAATTCTATGGTAACAGAAGTCCCAGCAGGTACTACAGCAGTACTCAATTGTAATAGCAATGATTATGATCATAATTTTATGTTTTGGCTTGATAAAAATGTGCAAGTCATTGGTCCTAGGAGTATATATGATGAAACTAAATATAAATATGAAGTATTATCAGGAAAGCTACAAATATATGTAAGTAAATTTTATAAAACAGTGTGAACAAGGACAACAATGTACTTTTCTACATACGAAAATATTTTTTTTAGAATGTATCTCCTAAAGAATCTGGACAGTATGTGTGTTTATCAAAACACCTTGATGACTCAAAGATTTCTGCGGATGCTGTCCAAATGATTGTTAAAGGCTCTACATTTTCAGCCATAGATGCTGTGAAGCTTGTTGCTATTGTTGTTTCCATAATTGTAATAATTACCTGTGCAGTAATTTATATCCGTTTAAGGAAACAGTGGAAGAAATATGATGGACATATGATGGTACCTAGTAAGTATAAAGCAATGTTGTGGATTTTTTATTTACAAGAAACAAAACAATTCTTTTATTATTAATCTGGGAACACATCAAGTTTCATGAATTGAATTTTATTGACAAGTAAATCTATGGAAGAATTTAACAATAGAGATGAAATATGCAATTATGGCTTGTGTAAATATATTTCCTCAACGTTGAAAAATTGAAAAAAATAGCTCCTCTAGTCTGGTGTTTTCTATACCATCAATAAATTTACCTTACTTTTAAAAGTTATCAATTGACTATATATTATAATAATTTAATTAATTTTAAATTATTTTGAACTATTGGTAAAAATGTTTACTAATTTTATTAATATACATTACAATTTGCATTACATTATTAATCATGTTCTTGTAAACCAAAATAAAAAAAAATTGTTATACATTTTTTTATGAAATTCTTTTAAGAAATTAATAAAGAATTTCAAATTCTAGTAGAGAAATGCAATAAGCAACTAACGTCACAATATTGAGTTATTGCTGCTTTATATGAATTGATCTTGAGTACTATAAAGCCAGCGGATATTCACCTGGCATGCAACTCAGTCATATATTCATTAATCATATTGATGGACATATTTCTATTGAAATTTGTTTTTTTTACAGCGGATGAGCCTGAAGAGGAAGATGGAGATGAAATATATAACCGCACGACAACAACTATGACTCCTATGCCTGGACCTAGCAGAAATACATCTTCAGAACATCTTTTATATGGCATAGACAATCAGGGGTTGGATACTGACTTTAATTCTGTATTTGAAAATATTCAGATAAAGACCCCATCCCCAAGTTTAATTTAAAATAAGGCTCGAAGCTAATTTAAAATAATATGCACAAATATCCTTATTATACACCCTCTAAAGACTTTTGTCTAAGTTATAAAGATTGATTTTTTTTTAGAATGTATTATACTAATATGAATTTTTTAAGAATAGTTTTATAGTGCAAAATTAAGTCTCCAGAACATACATAATATTGAATATAAATAGATTTTTGTAATTACTATTGAGGTTGTTTAACTAATAAACTACTAATTCTTAAATAAATGCAAAAGAAAATGTTTTTATAATTATTGTTATTGAACAAACAAAGCCATCTAACCATTATTTATTTTAATATTGTATGAGTCTTAATACTTTTTGGAATCTAAATTTAAGACATCTTGTCTATTAGGTAGAACTTTAATAGCATTACTGATTAAATTGGTTTATCAATTATTAAAAAGTTCTTCACTTGAAACATCTTGTTTATCACTTGCTTCATCATTTGGTGGAGTTTTTGACTGAGGTGTTGCATCAAGTGTTTCATCTTCCTCATCTTCCCCACTTACTTCCATTTCAAATACTCTTACTTTTCTATTGCTCTTTGATAAAACTACAGCCACTTTACGACCCCCTGATACAGCAATTTTAAATCCATCCATTTTTTCAAGAATTTTGAATGTCTCTTGATTAAGAAATGAAGAAACATTTTTTCTAGCTATATTTTCATTAAAAACATAATCTTTTGAAGTCATATTAAATTCTTCAGAATTTTCGATGGCAATTTTTAGTGGCAGTTGAATGAAAATAGAACTGTCAGCGTCATAAGGATGTTTAATGAGAACAGACAAATATTCAGGTGAATAAAACTGTATGTCCATAACAACTATTGACTCTTCTGAAAATTCTTTAAAGGTATCTTTCAGTAAAATAGCAGAGAAATAATATTTAACAGCTGTTGCTATGGCTGTATTTTCTTTGAGGTGAATAGACATAAAGCATATACCATTTGCAGAATTTTTCAAATCTACTAATGCCATCATAAATCTTTGTTGATTTGAATCAAATATTTGTGAAATCTTCATATTATTATCTTGTATTGTCTTATTTTCATAGCATTTAATGTTATAAAGAACAGAAAAATATTTATTGATGTTTTTGCCCTTAATATCAAATACTTTACTCATAGCATCCTTCAAATAATTGTGTTGTTGAACAAGAGAATATTTTCTGAACTCAGCCATTGAAAATATAGTATCATTATCATTTGCTAAACAAGAGTTTTCTTTGAGAAATTTATGCCAAGGGTTATCTTCATCATCAGGGAAAATAGTTAAATCTTGGTCTTGTAAATATTGTCCCAGTCTTTCTAAATTGAATTTGACTGGTTTTTCTGAGGCATCGCTTTCATTTCTTTCATCTTGATCATCAAAGTTATACAAAAACTCTGCTATATGAGTAAGGTCTTGTTGGGTTATTTTCACTATCTCACTAGGTGTCTGCTCATCAAGCAAGCGTACTATAACTACAAAAAGCCATCTAAAAAATGCTTTGTAATTACGCATTGATACATCAATAACTTGTTGTAATTCCAAGCACTTATTTAAAAAAGCACAGCAAGCTTTAATAGCTTGAGTTACAGTATCTTCAACAAGACCTAAGATCTGAAAATATTGATATATTTTATAATAAAGTAAGGAAAAAAATGAAAATATTTTTTAATGGAAAAATGGCATACCATGTATCTATCAGGAATTCTTGTAAATCCTCTCAATTCAGCAAGATAAAATGTTAAATTCTGCCCAACAATGTTTAACTGCTTCAACACTAATTTCTGAATAGTAGAATAGCTCAACTCCACAGAACTTCCAAACTTTTTTAACCCTTTTGCTGTCAATTCTTGAAGTAAAAATAACTCAAGCTCATCTGAAGGCACTCCTGAAATAATATATAATATTTGATATAATAATCAATTCTTGAAGTAAAAATAACTCGAGCTCATCTGAAGGCACTCCTGAAATAATATATAATATTTGATATAATAATAAAAAAATAGACTTTCAATAAAAAGCATTTGAGGCCTAGTTTAACAAAGCTATGAAAATATTCAACCAAATTAACACATACACCTTTAATACCAATACATATTTAGAAAGAAAAGAAAACTGGATTGGATTGTTAGTAAGTTATTTAATAGAACAGCAAGCAAATGAGTGTACAAGTTGATAGTAAGTGATGCCTGCAGTCCATAGTTATCCTAAAAGCCAGATCAGCATGAATGCGCTGCCCGCCTTTCATAAATACATATGTCTTAATTGTTCGGAAACAACACAGCAGGGGCAGGATCCCTGCGGAACCCCCGCCCTAAGGGGGCGGGGAGAGGAGCGCGTTCCTTCGACGCGAAAGCGGAAGGTTCGATTCCTAAGGAATTCTCGTATGATGTGAACGAGTCTATCGGGCACACTCATGTGGTATAGTTTATATAACAAACCGTTGTGCCAGACCTTGTCGAAGGCTTTTGCCACGTCGAAGAAAAGCGCTCCTGTATTGATTGGTCTACGCTGGGATGTACCTTCAAGAATGTGTTCAGTTAAGCGAAGGACCTGCTGGGGACAGGAATGGAGTTCTCTAAACCCGAATTGCTCGTTTGGGATGAGGTTATTGGACTCGGCGTGTATGCTTTGAGCCGGCTCAAAACGACACGCTCGTAGATTTTCCCCAGGGTATTGAGGAGGCTAATCGGTCTGTAACTATCTGGTAGGTTACGGGGCTTATTTGGTTTAGGGATGCCGATGACGTCGGCTTCTTTCCATGCATCCGGGAATGATCTGGTCGTGAGAAGCACGTTAAAAATGTTCACTATAATCGTAAGTAGCGGTAAGGTCAACAGTTTAACTACCCGCATGCTAATACCGTCAGCGCCCGGGGCCGTGCGGCTTTTACAGTTCTTTATGATGTTTTTAACTTCGTCGAGTGAGATCGGTGTCAGTGGTTCGTCCGCTGGTGGTAGTGAGTTCCGACGCGCGACTTCGTCGTCCACATGCGAGATGTGGGCATGATCGAATGATTTGGTGGAGAGGGTGCACTGGGCCTCTAGACTGTCAGCTAAGCATTCTGCCTTCTCCAAGTCATCGAACGCGAGCGCATTGCTGTTGGGTTTGACAAGCGGTGGGAATGACGCGGTGGAGTCCGTCTTGAGAGCTTTCGCCAGACGCCAGTATGCATGGTCGTCGGGGGATAAGCTCTCAAGCAGGTTGTCCCAGGTGAGCGCGCGAAACTCGGCTATGCGCTCTCTTACAGCCCTTTGGAGGCGGCGTAGCCGAGATCGGTTTTCGTCTGTTTTGTAGAGATCGTACCGTCTGAGGGCGGCATTTTTGTCTCTAATCAAACGTCTGAGATCTCCGGGAAGGACCCAACGGCGATCGTTTGCCGCAGGGACCTCTTTCGACGAGTTTTCGATCGATGTGCTTATATGCGCGGAGAGAGAGTCAATAGCTTTAAGAGCTGAATCGCGTGAGTCTATGCTGGAGGGAATGTTATTTAACTGCGCAGAGCTAGAAGATTCTAGC